>PVJA010032765.1:0-18268 GCA_004027025.1 Myocastor coypus
AGCCTGGGCTACAAAGTGAGCTGAAAGACACCCTGAGCTGCATACCAAGACCTTGTTTCAAGAAGACAAAAGTAATAAAATACTTGCCATGATGCTGGGGAACGTAGGACACATCCAATCAGTGATTGCCGTCACGAGGTCTCGTGGACAAGCCGAGGCTGAGGCTCAGGCCGGTAGGAAAACCAAGGAGGTTCTGTCACCTGTGGGAAGTGGGGAGCGGCAGTGCCCTCCCCTGTCAGTAGAGTTGATGTCCCATTTAAAGACAGTTGCTAAATAAATAAAGACAGCTGCAGTTAAATTGTCCTAAAACCTACAGGTAAAGACAATATACTGGGCAGCCAAATCTGGCCCCCAGAGCTGTCCCTTAACATCCCTGTCCCGAGCTCTGACGACGCCTCCAATTCACCCCATCTTCTGTCTTCGTTTCAGTCCACCGTAAAGACCAAGAGAGACACAGTGAAGGGCTACTTCTTGGCTGGAGGTGACATGGTGTGGTGGCCGGTAAGTGCTATCAGGCGTGACTGAAGTCACCTCTTTGGGCCGGGGCTGTGAGGCTTGGCTGTGGAGCGCCTGCGCAGCTTCCTGGAGAGGAATTAGTGTCTGGGTTCAGTTTCCAGCACCGGAAGACGCGTCCGTGCCGATATTGCGCCTCTGGATACGGGTTCCAGGCTCGTGGCCGGCTGGACCGCTCACTCCTTGCTGGCAAGAGGGGCCAGGGTGTGTCGACAGGAGCCCTGCTGGTGAGGGCGCCGACACCTGGCCCCTGTGCCGAGGAGCTTGCAGAGCTGGGCGCATGACCCTGATGATGGCGACGATGCAGGCTGGCCGCTGGCTTTCCTGCTGTCCCCCTCTCAGCTTGTCACGCAGCGTGTTTGCTGGCTGGCCGGGCTGGGATGCACCTGCAGGCCAGCCCCACCCAGCCTGGGGCAGGGGGAAGGATGGCCGGACCTCTACCATCTCTGTGTCCATCTGGGTCTCTCTCTGTCCCCCCCCCCCCATCGTGGTTACTTTTCTGCCGTTGCTAAGGCAAAATACCCAACGCCCAAAGTTAAGCAGGGAGGGGTTTAGGTAGCTCACAGTTTGGGGAGGCTTCAGTGCACGCTCTGCTGGCTCCGAGGCAGAGCGGTGGGTGGCGCAGGCAGCAGTGCAGGGGTGGTGGGGCCCGGAGCAGCCTCTTCCCCTGCCCACATGGTGGCAAGGCTCCTGCCCCGGGCTGGGCAAAGGGTTCCCATCTCCCATCCCGCCCTCCTCTTGCACAGGCCCGGGATGTTTACAGAGTGAGTCCCTGGGCCCCTGCTGGGCTAAGCTTCTGACCTTAAGTCCCACAAGGCAGGGACCCTTCCCAGGAGCCCAGGCCGAGGTTCCCTGGAAGGCAGCAGGAGGAGGCTGCCAGGCTGTGGAGACCTGGTGTCAGAAGGCGTGCCACCAGGCCCACCGTGTTCTGTTTGCCCAAGTAAGCCAAGGCCAGCAGGTTCCATGTCGCCAAGCAGGGGATACTGACCAGATGCTGTGAAACTCCGGTCAGCATCCACTCATGAAAGCGGCTGAATCTCAGCAGGAACCTGCGAGTGTTCAAGCCGGCTCTGCGGCCACACTGAGTCCACACTGAGGCCACACCTACAAGTCCACGAAGAAGCCACAGGAGAGGACAGAATAGGACAGAAGCCTTCACAGTCCTGTTCGCAAAGAGCTACCATCACTCTCTTGACATATAGTTCCTCGGCAAGTGCCACACCTTCCCCTGGTCCCAAGGCCCAGGGTTTGATTTGCAGCTGTGAAAAAACCAACTCCTAAGGGGCTGGGGAGATAGCTGAGTAAAATAAGTGCTTGCCTTGCAAGCACAAGGGCCTGAGTTCAATCCCTGATTCTGCAAAAACAAACAAACAAAAAACCACTCAATGGAAACAAGGAAGAAATTCTAGCATTACAAAGTATAATCTTCGAGACGAAATGTTCCTTCAAGGGGCTTCCAGTAATTTGAGTGTCCAAATATCTGGTGGGCCTGAAGTGAGGGGAAATAATCAAGTCTGAGGAACAAAAAGAAAAAATAATAAAGAAAAAGAGCCTGAGATTTGAGGGACCCCCTCAAGTATGATAGCATATGCTTAATGACACTTCCAGAGGGAAAGGGGACAGTTTTATAAAGAATACAGAAGAAACAATTGTCAAAAGCTAACTACAGGGCTGGTGAGATGGCTCAGCGGTCTAACGGGCCTGCTTAGGCAAGCATAGGCAACTGTAGGGATCACGGTTCGATCCCAGGTGCCATATGTTGTGCCAGCCCCACCCCCAGGGCAGGCTGAGCCAGCCATAATATTAAAAAAAAAAGTTAACTCAATTAGATCATCTGTATTGATCTACATACCCAGGCAGGATGGAATCAAAGAGGCGCTCACCTACACTATAATCAACTTACTCGCAAATACTTCACTTAGAAATACAAGTGAAGAAACGGTTTTTGTTATTGTTGTTGTTTGTTTGTTTGTTTGTTGGCACCAGGGATTGAACTCAGGACCTTGCGCTTACCAGGCAAGGACTTACTCCACTGAGCTATGTTCCCCAGACCACAAAGAAGTTTTGAAAGCAGCAAAAAAGAAGTAATTGGCTGGGCATGGTGGCGCACGCCTGTAATCCCAGCACTCGGGAGGCTGAGGCAGGAGGATCAGTGCAAGTTTGAGACCAGCCTGGGCTACAAAAGTGAGCTCAAGGCCAGCCTGAACTGCATAGCAAGACCCTGTCTCAAAAAAGACAAAAAAAAAAAAAAAAAAAAAAAAAAAAAAGCAGTAATTTATCCTTTGGAAAGTCTTCAGTGAGACTGAAGTACTCGGCCTGATGTCCTCACAGAGAAGGCCACAGCCAATTGCTTCATCCGGAGAAGGTGGTTCCTCAGGAATGCATAAAGGGGACACCTAGACACCATCAGGTCACCAGGACTCGTTCCTAGATTTCCCCTGAGAAGGGCTCATTCAGCCGGAAATGGATGAAAAGCACCAGGGCGTAACTTAGATCTATGCAGAGAGCAGAGAGGCCTAGTCAAGGTACCTCTGTAGGAAAACATAATAGTTAAATTATTTTTGACTGGAACTTCTATTTTTGCTTGTCCTTTCTGAAAGAAGGTAGGTATGATGGTGCATGTCTGTGGTCCCAGCGCTTGGAGGCTGAGGCAGGAGGATCATTGTGAGTTCAAGGCCAGCCTGAGCTACATAGCAAGACCTTGTCTCAAACACAAATGAGCACGGTCAAAACTGAAAACAAAACAGCTGCGTAAATGACTATGTATTAGTCCTCATGGGTAAATAATATATAAAGCTGGCAATACTCTTCTTACTGATCTACAAATCAGAATCTTAGCT
This sequence comes from Myocastor coypus, assembly GCA_004027025.1. Lineage (NCBI taxonomy): Eukaryota > Metazoa > Chordata > Mammalia > Rodentia > Myocastoridae > Myocastor > Myocastor coypus. The sequence goes on from PVJA010032765.1 coordinate 3,354, forward strand.
TTTTTATTGGGCAAACGTTGAAAAGCGGTCCTTTCAGATCCACCACCAAGAAGCAGATTTTTGTGAAAACCCTTATGGGGAAGAGCATCATGGCCAAGGTCGAGCCCTCAGAGGCCGTAGAAAATGGGAAGGCCAAGACCCAGCATGAGGAAGGGATTCCTGATCAGCACAGGCTGGTCTTTGCCCCGCCCCGCCCCTCCCAGCCCCTCCCCTCCCCCCTCCTCCTCTCCTTCTCCTCTTTCTCCTCCCATTCCCCCTCTTTCTCTCCTTCCTCTCTCTGTCTCTGTCTCTCTCCATATATCTCTCTGTCTCTGTCATTCTGTCTCTGTCTCTCTATGTCTCTCACTCTCTGTCTAACTTTGTCTCACTCTCTGTCTCTGTCTGTCTATCTGTCTGTCTCTCTCTGTCTCTGTCTCCATCTCCACCTCCCCCAGTCACACAATCTACAACTGGAAGATGGACATACCTTGTCTGATTACAACATTCATGGCCGGGGAGATAGCTCCGTGGCACAAGTTCCCGACTGGGAAGTGCAAGGTTGTGAGTTCAAACCCTGGACCTGCAAAAAAAAAAAAAAAAAAAAAAAAAAGATTCCAACACTCGAAAGGAGCCTACCCTTCCGCTTCAGCTCATGCTGAGACTTGGCGGTAGTGCTAACAAAAGGAAGAAGTCAGCCGGGCGTGGTGGCGCACACCTGTGATCCCAGCACTCGGGAGGCTGAGGCAGGAGGATCGGTGCGAGTTTGAAACCAGCCTGGGCTACAAGAGTGAGCTCAAGGCCAGCCTGAACTGCATAGTGAGACCCTGTCTCAAATAAATAAATGAATGAATGAATGAATGAATGATACAGAATTTGATTAAACAAAATGATAGGATTTTTTTTTTTAATGTTCTGTCCAACTCAGCCTGTCTTGGAGGTGGGGCTGGCACAGTATGTGGCCCTGCAGTTGCCTAAGCTTCCATAAGCAGGCACTGTAGGCTGCTGAGCGATCTCACTGGCCCCAAAGTGACAGAAATTTGACAGTGGTCGTTATTGTCTTTTTTAATTTAATTTAATTTTATTTTATTTTTTTGTCTTTTTGAGACAGGGTCTCCCTATGCAGTTCAGGCTGGCCTTGAACTCACTTTTGTAGCCCAGGCTGGTCTCGAACTCGCACTGATCCTCCTGCCTCAGCCTCCCAAGTTCTGGAATTACAGGGGTGCGCCACCATGCCCGGCTTATTGTCTTTTTTTAAAAAACAAGATTTCCCAGTGCACCCCGGGCTGGCCTTGAACTCAGGGCTCCTTGTGCCTCAGCCGGCACACCCAGGGTTCTGTGTACCACCCAGGCTACCTGCCCTGGGGATGGTGCCGCCCACACCAGGGCTGGGGCACCCTTTATCCCAGCGCCACTCACCCTAATCCAGCCACCTTCAAAGCTCCCCACCTGAAACCCATGAGGCTCTAGGGGCCACAGCACCTCGCATGCTGCCTCCAGGGGGCGCCGCAGGCGGCCGTCCAAGCCGGGTACTGTGCCCTCTGTGGGGGTGGGGGCAGCTTGTGTCATAGGCCCTGTATATATGCGTATCTGTCTCGTTAACATTGTCCCTCAGTCATGGCAGACTGATCAGGCCCGCAGATGGCCAGAGGAGTGGGCAGGGTGGGCTTAAGTGAATGAGGCCAATGGTGTGATCTCAGGGCCCAGGAGGATGGAAACGTGGGATTACCTGGGGGCTAAGACCAAGAACTCTGGGTGACCCTTTCCAAAGAAAGGAGGGCCCTCCTGAAGAGGAGGCAGGACCTGGGACCCCTCTGGGGCTTCTGCAGGTCACAATTCTGTTCATCTAGGAGAACTTTATGGCCTCCAGGAAGGCCCTCTCACCTGCGAGCGCAAGGCCTGCAGCCGAAGTCTGTATCTGGCTAGTTGATGCTGGAGCCAGATGTCCCTCACTGTGGCCTGGTCTCACCTTTGAGCCCTCAGGGCCTCACCCGCCATTGCAGGTCCGGGACTCACACAGGTTTCCTCCTGAGTCTGCCACCCCAGGCCTTGAGCCAGCTTCCCAGCAAACATGAGAGGCCAGTGGGTTACTAGAAAGCCTGCCCAGAGCTGCCTCATAGCACACTCTAGCACATAGCTTTGTATCAGATTCCGATTGGTGGATGTGAAGAGTATGGGGAAAGAAAGTCTTCCAATTTGAAGGACTCCAGGCAGGGTGGGCACAGCCCTCCCCTGTCCACCTCTCCTGCCATCCTCTGACCCAGCCTCTCCCCCCAGGTGGGAGCCTCTTTGTTTGCCAGCAACATTGGAAGTGGACATTTCATCGGCTTGGCAGGGTCTGGCGCCTCGGTGGGCATCTCTGTGGCCGCTTATGAGTTTAACGTAAGTACTTGTCCCCAGTGGGCTGTCCCATGTGGAGGAAAAGGCTTTTTTTTTTTTTTTTTAATTTTTGTTGTTGTTGAGACAGGGTCTTGCGATGCAGCTCAGGTGATCTTGAGCTCACTTTGTAGCCTAGGCTGGTCTTGAACCTGCAGTGATCCTCCTGCCTCAGCCTCCTGAGTGCTGGGATGACAGGTGGGCATCATCACACCCAGCTGGAGGGAAAGTCTGAATGCCCTGCACTTCAGAAATACAGGAAGAGCTTTTTTGCCAGGGGAATCCTGGGACTGAGCGCAGGGCCTCGCACATGGCCTGAGCTGCACTCTGCCCCTAAGCTACACCCCAGCTCCTTTTTTTTTTTTTAAGTTTAAAAAAAATTTTTATTCATTTTAATGAGAAAAAAGATAAAATAGCAATGAAACAGTTTCAAAACAGGTTAGTAGGACAGTAACAATAATACATTGTATATTGTCTTTGTAGCAGTCATTCAGAGGCCAGGATGCAAACATAGCCTGTCTGAACAATATTAGTGCAAACCTTTCTTCTCAATGAACTAAGAGAAAATAGCTGTATATCTATCCTAGCTATCTTGTGTGTACATATACACACAAGAAATATATATATATGTATATATATATGTATATATATATTTCTTTTTCCTAACAAAATGGCCCTTTATTATTTTTTAAATTTTATTTATTTTTTTTCTTGTTTTAGAACCTTTGTTTGTTTATTCACTCATTTTTATGGCCGGCTCAGCCCGCCCCAGGGCAGGGCTGGCGCAGCATGTGGTGCCGAGGATCGAACCGCGGTCCCTGAAGCCGCCCAAGCTTTCCCAAGCAGGCGCTTTAGACCACTGAGCCATCCCGCCAGGCCCCAAAATGGCCCTTTATGTTCCCCTTTTTTGTTCTGTTTTGTCAGCAATGGGGAAGCTGTATTTGGAGAAGTCTTTAAAGGACCCACTCTTGCTCTTTCGAATCAGGTTGTCACTAAGTCACAGAGCTGTCCAAGCTGCCTGGGGCTTGCAACATCCCTGCATCAGCCTCTGAAGGAGCTGGGACTGCGCGCCTGTGCCGCCACACCCAGGTGGAAGGGCGCTTTTGGGAAAAAATCACACAGGAGGAGACTTTAAGGGGGGCCCTTGATCAGCCAAACGCAGTTGGGCCCGCAAATCTGTCTTCTTGTTTGCGGAGGGTAAACCACACTGCGAAGTCTGCGAAGTCTTCGGTGGACTTTCTTTTCTTCGCTATTAAGCCCTCTCCTCCACGTTGTGTTTTGATTTTCTTTGTCTTTGGTTTTTGGTTTTTATTTTTCTTAGGACAGGGTCTTGCTATCTTGCTCAGTGGCTTCAAATGTGTAGGCTCCAGAGAGGCTCCCGCCTCAGCCTCCCAAGAGGCCGGGCCTATGGGGGTGATGCACCGCTCAAGGCTCTCTTCTCCCCGTCTTAAAGATCCAAACAGGAAGGCCAGGAAAGGGGAGTCGCTCAGCAAGGCAGGGTCTAAGTCAGCGGGGGAGGCTGAGGAGAAACGTGGGCGGCGCCTTCTCGGGCGAGGGCAGCCGGGTTCTGACTGCTGTCTCCGACAGGGCTTATTTTCGGTGCTGATGTTGTCCTGGATCTTCCTGCCCATCTACATCGCAGGCCAGGTGAGGAGGGGCTGGGCGCTGTGGGCGGGGCAAGCTGCGGAGGCCAGGGCTGGGGCGCGCCTCTGCCTGGTGACTGAGTCTGGGTCTGCTGCGCCTGCCAGGGCTGGGAAACATACGGGCGAGCGTGGTTCTGAAAGTCTAATGCGGAGTGTAAAACTCAGTCTCTAGGGTGTTGCAGAACCAGGTTTCGGCAGACTCTATTTGTTTTATTTTATTATTATTATTTGTTAATGTTTTTACTTTTTGGCAGGACTGAGGTTTGAACTCATGACCTTTCACTTGCCAGGCAGGCACTTGTGCCATGGAGCTATCTCCCTAGTGCCATCTCTATTTATTTTAAGAGAATTAAAAAAAAAAAAAAAAAAAAAAGAATGCTATAGAACTTCAAGACAAGATGATAGCGATTTAACCATGGTTGTTATATGGTGTTATATGGTACATTGTTCAAGGTAGTTGTTCAGATTACCAGATAGACACACAGAATAGTAGTGCAGTTATTTTAGCAGCCTGGGGTGTGTGTGTGTGTTTATTTCTCCCTTTCTTCTGTCTTTCCTCCTATCCCCCATCCCAAATGATCTTGTCTTTTTGTCTTTTTGAGACAAGGTCTCAGTATGCAGTTCAGGCTGGCCTTGAGCTCACTTTTGTAGCCCAAGCTGGTCTCGAATTCGCACTGATCCTCCTGCCTCAGCCTCCCAAGTGCTGGGATTACAGGCGTGCGCCACCACGCCTGGCCCCCCTAGTTTATTTTTCTTTTTTTTTTTTTTTTTTGTTATTACCGCCACCGCCGGTTCAGCCTGCCCTGGGGTGGGGCTGGCGCAGCATGTGGTGCCGGAGATTGAACCCTGGTCCCTGAGGTTGCCTAAGCTTTCCTAAGCGGGCCCTTTAGACCACTGAACCATCTCACCAGCCCGCCAGTTTACTTTTATTGGGAAATCAGAAAAAAACCAAACTGCTTTTAAGTGAATTCCCACAGGGAGGCTTCAGATGCCTCTTGCGCTCTTAGATGTTAGCACAGGGGCATAATTTTCCCCTTACAGAGTAAGTATGTAGGGGCTGGGGAGATAGCTCAGCAGTGTAAGTGCCTGCCTGGCAAGCACAAGGTTCTGAGTTCGATCCCCAGTACCAAAATAAATAAACAAACAAACAGAGTAAGTATGTCTCCATTTTTCTCTACAGTTTTTATTATTCATCCCTGGACAATAAATGTCCATTTTACTTTTTTTTTTTTTTTTTTTTTGCCTTTTTGAGACAGGGTCTCACTATGCAGTTCAGGCTGGCCTTGAGCTCACTTTTGTAGCCCAGGCTGGTCTCAAACTCGCATCGATCCTCCTGCCTCAGCCTCCCGAGTGCTGGGATTACAGGCGTGCGCCACCACGCCCGGCTTTTCCATTTTACTTTTTTAAAAAAACTTTATTTATTTACATTATGGTTGGCTCAGCCTGCCCTGGGGGTGGGACTGGTGCAACATGTGGTGCCAGGGATCAAACTGCGGTCCCTGAGGTTGCCTAAGCTTGCCTAAGCAGGTGCTTTAGACCGCTGAGCCATCTCACCAGCGCCCCATTGTACAGCAATAGCAGCAAGGTGCTGGATCCCTTCATACCTGCCGTGTAGCTCTCTGCAGAACAGTCCTGTCCCGATGCGCTGAGCTGCCATGGCGTCAGTGAGCACGGAGGCTGTCCCAGTGCCATGTGCATGCGCCTTGGTGCATGTGGCCATGTGTGGACGGAGAGAGTCGCCAGGTCCCTAAGCACATGCATATTGGGCTTTATAGGAGACTCCCGGACCCCTTCACCTCTCCGTGTCCCAGAGCACTGCTGGAAGGTGTCCCTGCTAGCTGACAGCCTTGCCAGGGGTTGCTAAAACCAGGCGTGCTCAGGGAAACACCATCCAGGGACTATTTTGAGTCAGGGTCCTGCTCGGTTGCAAAATTACCCAGACTGGGCTGCAACTTGGGGCCTTCAGGGCTCCACCTCCCAGAGTGCTGTGGCCACAGCCAGCTTAGAAGGGTGTCTTCTCGGTTACTCTAGCACAAAGGGCCCTGTCTGCAGCTTGCTTGATTGCCTCCCTGGAGAAACTTCTGCTGGTGAGGACACAGCCACATGCACTGGGTAGAACCCAAGCTCAAAGTAAGAGGAGGAGGAAGAGGAGGCTGTCATCAGCAAGGGGCCTCACTCTTCAGCCCTGGTGACCTGGGGCCTCCAGGGTCCAGGAGTGTCTTAGTGCCTTTATCTTTGGGGACCACAGCTCTCCACTGGCTCTTGGATTAGCTCTGCTTCTACCACCCGGAGTATCTCTCTCCTAGGCCTGACTGAGTCTCCCTATGGACTCCCTGAAACTGACTGTCCGGCTGGGCAAGCCTTGCTGCAAATCAGAAAGACCAAGGCATCACACCTGTGTTTTTTCTATTTTAAAACAATGTCCAGGCTGGGCGTGGTGGCGCATGCCTGTAATCCCAGCACTCGGGAGGCTGAGGCAGGAGGATCAGTGCGAGTTGGAGACCAGCCTGGGCTACAAAAGTGAGCTTAAGGCCAGCCTGAACTGCATAGCAGGACCCCGTCTCAAAAAGACAAAAATAAATAAATAAATAAATAAAATAAAACAATGTCCAGAAAAAAAAGTCCATTTATATTTGGAGTTCTTTTTTCTTTTCTTTTCTTTCTTTCTTTCTTTTTTTTTGTCTTGTCTTTTTGAGACAGGGTCTCACTGGAGTTCAGACTGGCCTTGAGCTCACTTTTGTAGCCCAGGCTGGTCTCCAACTCATGCTGATCCTCTTGCCTCAGCCTCCCAAGTAAGCCACCATGCCCAGCTTGGAGTTCATTTTTTTGCCCAATATTGTAGTATGTAAAAAATTTCAAGTATATCAAAGCTTAATTTTACCCAGAATATCTTTATATTTTTATTTATTCATTTTTTTTTTGTCTTTTTTTTGAGACAGGGTCTCGCTATGCAGTTCAGGCTAGCCTTGAGCTCACTTTTGTAGCCCAAGCTGGTCTCGAACTCGCACCGATCCTCCTGCCTCAGCCTCCCGAGTGCTGGGATTACAGGCGTGAGCCACCACGCCCGGCTTATTCATTTTTTTAATTATGTGGAAAAAAAGACAAAAGAAAATTTTATAAAATAATAGAATAACAGTAATTAATACATCGGATACCGTTATTTAACTTTTTTCATGTGTCTGTGGTACCAGGGATCAGACTCGGGACCTTGCACTTGCCAGGTAGGCACTTATGCCACTGAGCTATCTCCCTGACCGCTTAGTATTGTTATCTATAAAGCAGTTGTTCAGACTAGAAGACATAGCCATCAAAACGTCTCCGGTTGATATTAGCACAAACCTTCCCTTCCTGTGGACTGAAGGACGCTGCTACTGCATCTGACTCGCAGTTTTCTTTTTTCTCCTTTCCTTCCCCCATCCTGACTCCTTTGGCCTTTCCAACAGTTTCTTCTTGATTTGCAATACTTATTGTACTTTTTTTTTTTTTCTTTGTGAGACAGGGTCTCTCTATGTAGTTCAGGCTGGCCTTGAGCTCACTTTCGTAGCCCAGGCTGGTCTCAAACTCGTACCGATCCTCCTGCCTCAGCCTCCCAAGTGCTGGGATGACAGGTTTGCGCCACCACGCCTGGCTCCACTATACATTTTAGACCTCATTTTCTTTTACTTTCTCACACCAGGGAGACAGCGATGTTTGCAGCCATGGATCTGGTTTATTTCACCTATGCCTCTGGCCCGTTTACATCCGTGCACCTATAGAAGCCTGGAGTTCTCTTTCCCTACGGCTGAGTCACACTTCTTCTTTATGCATTCCTGGGTTGGTGGGCATCTGGGTTGTTTACAGGAGTTATCTGTGACAGGTTGCTCTGCTTTACACATGGGTGCACATATATTGCCACGGTGTGACGTTTTAGTTCTTCTGGGAAGATAGCCAAAAGGGAAATAGCTGGGTGGAATGGGACTGCCACTCAATAGCTTTCTGAGAAATCCCCACACTGCTTTCCACAGTGGTTGCACCGGTCTACACGCCTGCCAACAGTGGAGAAGGGTTCCTTTTCCCCACAGCCCCTCCAGCATTTGTTATTGGTTGATTTTTTAGTTATTTATTTAACTTTTTTTTTTTTTTTGTCTTTTTGAGACAGGGTCTCGCTATGCAGTTGAGGCTGGTCCTGCGCTCACTTTTGTAGCCCAGGCTGGTCTCGAACTCACACCAATCCTCCTGCCTCAGACTCCCAAGTGCTGGGATTACAGGTGTGAGCCACCACGCCTGGCTATTTAACTTTTAATAAGAAATAACAATGGGACAATTTCACAACACGTTAGTAGGACAACCACAATAATTAACACGATTCACATTGTTGTTTTCACAGTAGTTGTTCCAAGTATAAGATGCAGACATGATAACTTTTCTAAACACTATTGGTACAAATGTTTCTTCTCATTGTAATTTCTTGTTGATAGCCATTTCTTAGGCTAGCCTTGAGTTCAGTTTTGTAGCCCAGGCTGGTCTTGAACTCACTGCGATCCTCCTGCCTCAGCCTCCCAGGTACTGGGATAATAGGTGTGTGCTACCACAAGAGCTTCAATGTTGTTTTAATTTGCATTTTCAAATGACCAGTGATAGGGTCAGTGAATTAGCTCAGCGATCTAAAGCACCTGCTTAGGCAACCACAGGGACCATGGTTCTATCCCTGCCACCACAGGCTGTACCAGTCTCACCCCCAGGGCAGGCTGAGCCAACCATAATATATAAAGAATGACCAGTGATGTAGAACATTTTTTCATATATTTATTTGTTATTTGTACTTCTTTATTTGAGAAATGTGTATTTATCTCAGATGCCCATTTTTAGATTCAGTCTTTGAATTTGGGATGTCTGATTTTTAAAAATTCTTTATATGTTCTAGATAGCTTTTGTCTTTTCACTCTGTTGGTGATTTCTTTTGATGTGCAAAAAAGTTTTATGTTAAACAAGATCCCAGGGGTCAGAGAAATAGCTTAGTAAAATAAGCCCTTCCCTGGCAAGTGCAAGGTCCTGAGTTCAATCCCTGGTACCACAAAAACTAAAACAAAAAGCGAGATCCCAGTTGTTGACTCTTTGAAGTATTTCTTGCGCAGCCCAGGTGGTGTTTGTCAATTCTCTGCCTCCACCTACGTCTTCAAGATCTCTGCCTGCTTTCTCTTCCAGTGGTGTTTCTGTTTTTAACTTTATGTTTTTGGACATCCAGGCTCCATTATGAACAACTCATAATTCTTGAAGCAGGTCTGACCATCAGAGCTCTCACTGCCTTTGTTATGGTTTGTGTCTAGTTGTCCCCCCAAAGCCTCATGCAGTCGTGGGGCAGGGATTTGCAGGGTTTGAGATTAACTCATGATCCACTGGGATTATGGGTGATCCACTGGGATTATGGGTGATCCACCGGGATTATGGGTGATCCACTGGGATTATGGGTGATCCACCGGGATTATGGGTGATCTACTGGGATTATGGGTGATCCACTGGGATTATGGGTGATCCACCGGGATTGAAGGTCTTAGTACTGCTGCGATTATGAGTGTGTTACATCCAGCCGGGGGCTGATAGCCTGAATGTAGCATAAGTGGGACAGAGAGACAGACTCTCTCTATTACCATTGTCATTGTTTCGCCGCCATGAACTGCTGCCCTCTGCCATGAGCCACCCTGCCTTGGAGCCAGCCGAGTATGGGCTGGAACCTCTAATAACTGTGAGCTAAAGAAACGTTTCCTTCCTGCATTCTGGGTGTTGGGTATTTGGCTTGGCAAAGAGAAGTACCTGAGACAGCCTTGAAACAAATAGATGATTTGACATTCATCGGTTGGCAGCGGCAAACAGAAGCCTGGAAAGCACGCCCAGGGCTCGGAGGCAGATGTACTTACGTCCACAGGCACGTCTCTCAGAGTCCCAGGCCCCGATCTCTGGCGGCCGCGGGCTTACATGGGATCCGCAGGCAGGAAGTGCAGGGGCAGAAGGGCTCATCTGTTCGTGCCTCGTAGTGACCAGCTAGCTGTACATCGCAGTGACCAACCCTTTCTAAGGGACAGGAGCAAAGGAACAGGAACAGGAACCGTTACCCGGGCAACCAAGAAACTCAAGGGGGAGCATTTTCTGTTAAAAGCTCCAAGTCGGTGTCCTTCCTGGGTTAGATGTGGGAAAGCTCAGGCCACCGACACCTGCATGCTGTGGTCTCGTCCACAAATTCGGGAATTTGTATTCTGCGGTGTCGCTACCACCGCGCTGCCTGATCGCTTGCTGGTTTGCAACCCCAGAGTCGCCCGTGACTGTGGAGGCGCAGAGGACCAGGAAAGCAACAAAGGACTTGTTCCAGGGCAGGAAAAATGCACCACAGACGCAGGTGGGTCCAGCCCGGGCACCCCGGAGGGCAACGCGCCCTCTGCTGGAGCCCACCTGCAGCACAGGCGACTGCAGAATTGAGTCTCCCCTGACTGAAGCGTCTGCGTGCAGGTCCCGCTCCTGGAAGCCCCTGCTTCTCCTGGGGAGAGGCCCACAGGGCTAGTGGGGACGTTCTCTCTAAGATTGGAACAGGGACAAGTAGAAACCCCTGAGAGGATGTTGGGCGTGGGGCGTGGGGCCAAGAACCCTGGACCCCGTGGGGAAGTTAGGCCTTTGCGCACTGCCTTTCAGTTTAAATTTCTTAAAATATGCTTTATTTTATGTTTAATTAGCACCTAATAATTGTCTGTTTTATGGGGGGCCAGCAAGAGGTATGCCTCATCACAGTCCTACCAGGAGGGCTACGGTCAAGTTTCTTTCTTCTTCTTTTTTTTTTTCTTTTGTTTGTTTATTTATTTATTTTTATGGCCATCTCAGCCTGCCCTGAGGGCAGGGCTGGTGCAGCATGTGGTGCCGGGCATCGAACCGCAGTCCCTGCAGCCACCTAAGCTTTCCTAAGCTGGTGCTTTAGGCCACTGGGCCATTCCGGCCGGGCCCTCAAGTTTCATGTTCAAGCTAGAATTGCCTGTAATGCCTGAAGAGCTTTCTCTCAAGTAATCCCTCTCTGTCTCCTCCCTCTCTGCTCTCCCTTCTCATTCTCTCTCTCTGTCTCTCTCTCCCTCTCTCTCTCTCTCTTGTCTTTTTGAGACAAGGTCTCGCTATGCAGTTCAGGCTGGTCTTGAGCTCATTTTTGTAGCCCAGGCTAGTCTCAAACTCATACTGATCCTCCTGCCTCAGCCTCCCAAGTGCTGGGATTACAGCCTTTTCTCTCTCTCTCTTTTTTTTTTTTTTTTTGCAAAACATTACACAATTTTTTATTAAATGAGAAAGTCTCATTTGTTACATCGTCACATTGCTAGTCAGAGAAATGTTGTAGTGATGAAGAAAGTCAAGCCTTTTCTCTTTAAGTAAAGAATAATTTGGTTCTGGGCCCAGGGACTTGATGTGTAACGTTAAGTTTCTAGAAGATAAAAGAAAATAAATGAAGTATTCTATTGCTCTTGTATTTTAAAGTCTTGTAATCTTATAGGTGCCTTTATTTTACATTTTGTCAAGCATGAAGTGAAACATGTTACGTGGAAAATAAGGCAATGAGAAGGCCAGCTTATGGGCTACTGTTGCATGTTAATAGAAGTATACTAATTTTTTTTTACTAATGCAATTTTTTTATTGGTACAAATATTTATTCTCATTGAACTAAGAGAAAGCTGTATACATAGAGCAATATTTCATAATAGTAGTGGGTTATTGGCAGAACTAAGAAGTATATTAATTTTAGATTTTTTTTTTTTGTCTTTTTTTTGAGACAGGGTCTCGCTATGCAGTTGAGGCTGGCCTTGAGCTCACTTTTGTAGCCCAGGCTGGTCTCGAACTCGCACCAATCCCCCTGCCTCAGCCTCCCAAGTGCTGGGATTACAGGCGTGCGCCACCACGCCTGGCTAATTTTAGATATTTTTGAATTGGGGAAGTTAAAATCACATAATATACCAAGAGTGGTAGTGTGTAGAACAAATGTCTGTGATGTCCTAGAGGCTTAATGTGGGCTTATGTGTGTGAATCATAAAATTATCCCAGGAAGCATGTATATTCCTACATTTATTTCTTTGAGGATTCCCTTAAATTGAAGACTGCTTTTCCACTGATGTTGGTGGTTTAAAGCTTCCTTTTTAGGTAAATTTCTTTAAATTAAAAAGTGCAATGGCTTAAAGATAAAGGTGAAACGAAAAGTCACCATGACCAATTGGATTGGGGCACAGGTACACACGTGGCCTCGACGTGTGTGACTGCAGCAGTGGGGTACACACTGCTGCACCGAACCCCACTCCCCCAGCTCCGTTTTCTCCTTTCTTCTCTTCTACTGAGAAGCCTGGGAAGAAGTTTTATGCTTCTGAATCGGGGAGGAGGAGGGATGGGCGGAGTTGGTGGCCAGGGCCCACGGGGCCAAAGTCCCCTGGGGGCTCCATGCTGGGCTCTGTCCCCAGGTGACCACGATGCCCGAGTACCTGAGGAAGCGCTTCGGGGGCAGCAGGATTTCCATTACCCTCGCGGTGCTCTACCTGTTCATCTACATCTTCACCAAGATCTCGGTAAGGCGGGGACCTCTGCCGGCACAGCCCAGCCGATTGCTGGGCCATCTGCCCGTACCCCTTCCCCTCTTCTTGGGCAGTTGGGGGTGCTAGAGGGAGGTGGGAGGCAGCAGGGAGAGGGCAAGTAGGAACAGAGGAGACGTAAGGAAGACCAGGCAGAGACAAGGGCCCTCCCCAGGACTCAGCGGGAGGGGGGTCACTGCGTGGATGCCAACAGTCCCGCTTCGGGCCCACGGTCTTCCTCCTGCCTGCAACCTGGCAGTGCTCAGCTCTTAGCTGGGTTACTGATGTCAGTGGGGCTGGCCTCTCCTTGACCTCCAGCTGGCCAGACCTTCAGGACTGTGGCGGAGGAAAGAAGCACCCACTGCTCAGCAAGCCTGGCTTGGACTGCAGGCTGCGACTGGCAGGAATTTGTCCAATGGGCAGAGGGGCCTTGGGGAGGAGGTGGAAGGAATTTCACGCAGTCCAAGAAAAATAAGCGGCTTGATTCCAGCCTGAAGCTCAAAGGGCAGTGACGTGCAGGGCATTCACTTGCTGCCTGGTGGGCAGCTACGGGTGCAAGGACATCCTTGCAAGGCAAATCCCATCTCCAGAGGGTTTCCCAGCTAGGGGACAGGGGACTGGCCTTTGGGGGGGGCACCAGCACAGGGCAACACTTGGATGCCTGGCTAAGCGCGGCATCTTGGGAAATGGAGAGTGTTCCCGGGAGATCTAGAGGACCCAGGATTCTGAGTGAGTAAAGGAAACGTGGCTGAGATGTAGGCAGACCACAAAGGGCACAGCTGACATGCAGCTCAACTCCTGTGTTTGGCGGTGACCTTGGGGGCCACAGGGCAGAACTCAGAATTCGAACAGGGAGAGGATAGTGTGGCAATGATGGGATGCTGGGAGTGGCAGTATAGGACACAGAGTGCGGGAAGACCAAGGGTTGGAGCTGGAGGACCATAGGAAGTTGCTGCATCTGCCCGGGGAGGGCTCTGAGACCCCTCACCTGGGAGGAGATGAACCGCCACCATCACCACCATCACCATCACCATCACCATCATCACCATCACCATCATCACCATCACCATCATCACCATCACCATCACCACCATCACCGTCATCATCACCATCACCATCATCACCATCACCATCATCACTATCACCATCACCATCACCACCATCACCATCACCATCACCACCATCACCGTCATCATCACCATCACCATCACCACCATCACCATCACCATCACCACCATCACCATCATCACCATCACCATCATCACCATCACCATCATCACCATCACCATCATCACCATCACCATCACCATCACCATCACCACCATCATCACCATCACCATCACCATCACCACCATCACCACCATCACCATCATCACCATCACCATCACCATCACCACCATCATCACCATCATTATCACCATCGCCATTATCACCATCATCACCATCACCATCACTCATCCATGTTGTCAGAACCTGGGGTGAATCCTGGCAAAAATCTGCTGCAAGTTTTCATTCATTCGCTCTTCATGCATACAAACATTCACCTGTCAGTCTCGTGTTTCTGCAGGTGGACATGTACGCAGGGGCGATCTTCATCCAGCAGTCTCTGCACCTGGACCTGTACCTGGCCATTGTCGGGCTGCTGGCCATCACGGCCCTGTACACCGTGGCAGGTAGGACTGTCCAGGGAGCAAGGTCGGGAGAGGCGTCGGGTGGGGGCTGGGCCAACCGGTCTTTCCCTGGCGCATCCCGACGCTGCTGTGTGCTCGGACCGTTCAGTCATGAAACCTTGATACATTAGCGCAGCTGATAAGGGCTCTCTTAGCCATTATCCAAAGGAAGAAAGGGTTGAGATGCTCCCCGCCTACGCAAAGGCTTTTTCCAGTCAGAGCTAGTTCTGCTCATGTGCATTCCCGTACGCGCCACAGGCCTCCCGGATATGCAATGCTGTTGGAGCCTGAGCTTGGGCAGCTTTACCTGTCTCTGTCTGACTTGTGCCCTAGAAAAGCGCCCCACACAGAGCAGCGCCTTCATAAGGAACCGTTTGTTAATATTCACATTCTCATTCGTTCCAGCTTTTGCCTTCTCGGTCGTTTCATTTAAAAGATCTTTAGTTATTTATTGGTACAGGGTCTCGCTACGCAGCTCAGACACCTAGTGAGTCTCCTTTCTCAGCCTCCTCAGCGCTGGGATTACAGGCACAAACCACCATGCTTGGCTTCAGGGGGTGGGGAGAGCCCGGGGGCAGGGCTGGCACAGTGTGTAGTTCTGGGGATTGAACCCCGTCTCTCTGCTCGCCAGGCAGGTGCTTAGACCATGGAGCTATCTCCCCAGTCCCTCCCTTGGTACAATATAATTCACT
>PVJA010032766.1:0-23842 GCA_004027025.1 Myocastor coypus
AAATAAACAGCAATGGATAAAACATTTCATGTCACTGAATATCTTTTTTATGCATTCAGAATGGTGTTGGGTTATTTATGTAACAGCAATACTAGAATATGTTGCTTTTTGGTGAAATTCTATTCCTATCCCCTGTCTATTTAAGAAAGGATAGGGTTTATTCCCATTTTACAGAAGGGAAAACAAACTCAGAGGCCAAATGATCTTCCTTCTCCTAGTCTCAGGTAGGCAAGTGACTTGACTAAATGTGGAACTGAAAATTTCTGATTGAGGTGACTTAGCAGTCACCATCCCTTCCTCTGCTGGCATGGAGGAAAGTGAGAGCTGCTGCCCCGAACAAGCATGTGAAGGAAAGTGGCTGTGGTGTTTCAACAGGGTTTCGCTGTGTAGTTCTGTGCTCACGATGTAGCCTAGCATTGTAACCCCAAAGCCCGGGACGACCCTCCTGCCTCAGCCTTACAGTGCCAGGATTACAGGCATGTTCTGCACACCACAGGAATATTAGTCTCTTCGACCAAAGTATTCACCAGGCCTGAGGTGCACAGAGTTGGCCTTCAAAGGTCTACTGCTAGGAGCCTGAGGTCACCATGGAGGCTCAGAGAGCAGTAGGCAAAGACAGGGAAGCCCAGCCTCTGCCAGTTGCTCCTGGCAGAGCTCTTAGTGGAGGCTGATTCCATCCAGCTGTTGTGCTTCCATAGGAAGGAAGCAGTGATGCGGCCCCTCAGGCCGCAGGGAGCTGCGACATTCAGGAGCAGTTAGATGGGCTGCTGCCAAGTGGGAAAGAGGACTGGTAGGGAAGGAACTGGGCTACCTACCACCGTGCGAACCAGGGGGAGAATTTGGGGCTTTACCCCCAAAGGAAAGGAAAGAAAGGAAAGAAAGAAAAGAATTTGGGGCTTTACCCTCAAAGAAAGAAAACCTGCTCTGCATGGTTACAAGTTCAGCCCACGACACACAAAATCAGTGTGTGTGTGTGTGTGTGTGTGTGTGTGTGTGTGTCTAGGGAAGGGTCTGCAGGGTGTTTAGGGTCTCACTACTAGATCAGACTCATAGTGACGTGCCAGGAGCTCGGATTACGGATGTGCACCACCATGCCCATTCTACAAAAGCAGTGTAATCAGGTTACAAGAAAATAGGGAACCCACTGGGCACCATGGCCAGGCCCAGGGCAGTAGCTGAGGAGACAGGGACGCTATGGACTCAGCCTGTCATCTGAAGCACATGTGAAAGGGTTTCCAAGGCAGGGTTAGAGGTGGTGGATGGAGGGGCTCAGGAGAAGAAAGCTGTCACGGGCCACTTGACAGTGGTCGCTCAGTTAACCTGCAAAACTGATTCCTTGCTTGCAGGCATTCCCAGGTTTCCCTTCTACATTTACAGACTTCTTTGGGTACGGGGTGTGTGGCTATAGGGTCACAATTCTCTGCTACTATTCTTGATGCTGTGTAGAGATGGATTCCAGCCCTTGGAACCAGGAGAAAAGCAGCATGGTCTTCAGCCCAGGAGGAGTCACACCACTAAAGAATGAGAGACAGAAGTAGCACGAATACTTTCAGGGAACAAGTATCAGATGGGGCCCTAGGAAGAAAGTCAAGTCAGGGACTCCTTTAGGAAGGCTTCTGTCCACGCCTCCTGGGCCTGGGCCAGCTGCTCCTGCAGCCTCTGGTGGGTGCTGTGGCTGGAGGTGTGCTCCAGGAGGGCCCAGGTCTTTGACACTGCCCTGCCACCTGGCCTGTTGTAGAAAAACAGCACTATTTGGTCTCCATAGAAGTCCAGAAGGCCATCAGTGACATTGCAGGCCAGGTCAGCGATACACTCTCTGTGTCTCCGTGGACCTGCTTGAGCCTTTTCTCCCTGTCACTGTGCCCACGTTGCAGACACAATTGGTGGTGCCACTGGTCAGGACCAAGATTTATGTGTCGGGGCAGTGGAGGTGGCCCTGTGTGGTGCTCGCCCCTGTGTCCTCAGCAAATAGGGGTCCTTCTGCTTCTTGCCTTCCACATCAGTGTCCCACAGTTTCCACATGTGGTCCTTGGCAGAGAGGCCAGCGTCGCACAGTCCCTGGAGAATGTGGGGGAGGGGACAGGTGCAGAGGGGGCCTTTGGTTTAAAGGTTCACACAAGCTTCTGGAAACCCCTTTTCTTTCTGCAGCAGTCCTGCTAGCCCTTCATGCCTAGGATGAAGCCACAGGGAGCCACAAGCCTGCTTCTAGGGGATGTAGCAGCACAGTGGTGTCTGTCTACTTGGTGAAAATGCTAGACTGCCTGTGTTTCAGATTCCCTGGAAGATGTCAGGATGAGCTTCCTTGTGTCAGTAACACCACTGTGGATGACAGGTGCTCTGTGCCTTTTAGGGAAGTCCTCTGGGTGACTGTGCAGGTGAAGTCACCATTTCTGCTTGGTCATTGTGAAGACAGGGAAGGTGACCCTGTCGGGCAGCCAGACAACGAAGACTTTGCAGTCAGGATTGGAGCGTGGCAGGTGACGAGGTCCAGTTTCAGGTTGGCCACCCTGCCGTGGTGATTTCACTCCAGGAAGCCCAGGGTGCTTCAGATGGCGGCCACCTGCCAGATCCTCACCTTGCTGGCAAAGTCTACCAGGACATGTCCCCACCACGGCTCTCAGCACTGCAACCCAAGGCAGTTGGAGGAGCTATATTGATGGTGTTTCTCCTTTTGAATCCAGTGGTGCTATTTCTTCTTGTTACTCCATATTACAGCTGCTATGGCCATCAGGGCCAGCAGCCTCCCTGGTGGGGACAGCCCCTTCCTCTCTGACATCTGTGGGATGCCATGGTGTGTGAGCCACTCTGTGTCAGTACGTTTTTATTCCCCAGATAACACCATAGCTTCCAAACGCCTGCCCCTTGAATACACCTCTGAATCACTGTGTTGATGCACTGAATATCATGTCAACTATGTGGCTGGATCTGGTGCCAGTTATGCCTGAATCCCAAAAGCTTTAGAGTGGTAAGACTGTTTCGGAAAATACTCTGAAGGCAAAGGCTTGTTTTTTCCCTTCTGTTTCTTTTCTGTGATATAGGGTTTAGAAGATTATTTTAGAGTTGTAAATACATCTGTCAGCTTTTCTCCCTGTTCTTATTAGTTGACCTCAAGCAAATTGCTAAACATCAAACTTTAGTTTCCTTATGTATAAAACACGATGAGAAAGCTTTTGTTTCCTTATGTAGTGTTCATAAGGATATCCCTTATGATAAGGGATACAGTTCATAAGGATACTGAGAGAACGAGGTGATAAAATGAATATGAGGGGCCCGACAGGATGGCTCAGTGGTCTAAAGCGCCTGCTTAGGAAAGCTTGGGTGGCTACAGGGACCACGGTTCGATCCCCGGCACCACATGCTGTGCCAGTCCCGCCCTGAGGGCAGGCTGAGCTGGTCATAAAAATAAACAAATAAAATGAATATGAATCTCTCCTTAGAGTGCCTGACACACATAAGCACAGCATTAATTTAATTTGAAGAATTCAGTGTTGATGCCTTAATTTCTGAGCCAGTTTATGTCAGTAAATATTCATGATGTAAGACCAGGAGGTTGGCGACTGCATGGGGGCGCTATGGGGAAGGAGTCGGTATGGGCGTGAGTCCAGCTTGGGCATGTGGCCCATGAGGGTGCCAGGGAGGTGTCAGAGGTGGTGCGTGGCATTAGGGGGGCTGTGACCAGAAGGATAGTTGACTTTAAGAGGAGTGATTTTTTTAAAAAACTTTATTTATTTATGTTATGGCTGGCTCAGCCTGCCCTGGGGATGGGGCTGGCATAGCATGTGGTGCTGGGGATTGAACCACAGTCCCTGCAGTTGCCTAAGCTTGCCTAAGCAGGCGTGTTAGACCGCTGCACTATCTCGCCGGCCTGGATAGCTGACTTTATTTTTCGTTTTTTATTTTTTTCTTGTTTCAGAACGTTTGTTTATTCACTCACTTTTATGGCCGGCTCAGCCCACCCCGAGGGCAGGGCTGTCACAGCATGTGGTGCCGGGGATCGAACCGATGTCCCTGAAGCCACCCAAGCTTTTCCAAGCTGGTACTTTAGACCACTGAGCCATCCCCCCAGGCCCAATAGCTGACTTTAAAACTTAAAATGTGTAGGGGGGCTTGCCAGGTAGCTTAGTTGATTAAAGTACATGATTTTATAAAGTCACTCAGGCGCTGGGGACCGCAGTTCAATCCCCACCTCCACAGGGAGCATGAGACCTGACCTTCAGGCGGCCTGAGCCAGCCAAAAAACAAAAACAAAACAAAACAAAACAAAAAAAAAGAACAACAACAACAACAAAAAAACCAAAAACCCTCAGAAGAAAGTCTGGTACATATTGTTAGTGAGAGTGGATTACTCAGAGGGAGATTAAATAGAGCCAAGAAGGAAAGAAAAATGAATTGAGGAGTAATGTTTAAAAAACTAGGTAGGATGGTGTGAACAAACTCTGAACATTTTCCTCTCAGCTTGCCTTTAAAAATGCAGCTACTCATTCAGAATTGGGTTAAATAATACTGAGCATTCAGCTTTAGACACTAAGTCTGAAACAAGTGTCCTGTTACAAGTCCCAGCTCTAAGTCCAGTTCCTCCCAGTGGGCACCCTTTTCCACTCTCAAGATCCTCTGTCCTCCAGCCCAGTTCATCTCGATCTCACTGCCCTTGTGATCTCTTTACAGACCTTTCCTAATCTGTAATTACTTGGTACTTTTGTTTATTTCTTCAATGGCCCTTAATTGTCTTGCTTACCACCCCATTAATAGTAGCTGATACAACTTCTGTCTTAAAGGAGCTCAGTAAATGTGTTTAAACATGAATGGTGGTTGAAAACTGAGCTAAGAGTTGAGTATTATTCCCGTTTGCTGTGTAGGAGTATATTTACTACTTAGTACTTTTCTTATCTACTGAAAATAAATTAAAACCTCAGTGCCAAGGTGTTCTGAGCACTCAGCTCCTTCTGGAGAACTTTCCAGAAATAATAGGAATGTGTGGTCCTCACTAAATGCTAAGATTTCAGTCGGATAAACTTAATTGATGATGCTGAGGAAGCTAAAGCTCTCCAAGTTGGTGTTGAGAATGTGGTGGGTCCAATTTGAGAGGGTGTACTACATAATTTTAAGGAGCGAAGGCTTTATACTGATACTACTAGTGAACTACTCAACATTTTTACAGAGATATAGGATCTCCAAAATATGTTTTAGCAAAGATAAATCTTACAAAAGGTAAATTAGAAAAGGGAGAGATGAGACACAGATCAATTATATGCTGTGGCAGTAGACTCGGAAAGGATAACCAGAGCCTGCATATAGGTGGTGATGGAGAGGAGATAGTTGCAGAGCTACTGGGTGGGGGGAAATACCAGAGAAAAATGAGTATCAGAGTATCTGAGGGGTGACAAGGAGAATGGCTTTATATTTGTAACAGGGTCAAAGAGACAAATTGTGAACAAGGAGATGAGGAAGACGATTTAATTCTCGGTTAACTTTTCTAGGTGGAGAGTAGAAGATGTTTGAAAGTACAAACATGAGTTTGGAGAGAGAGAGGTCAGGGCCAGAAATAATTTTAGATTCATCTTCAGGGTAGATATAGTGGTAGTTGAGATCTCTCCAGGAGAGTGAATAAAAGATGATAAGAGGGCCCCTTGGGAGGACTCATAATTAAAACAGCTTTCAGGAAATGAAATGTAAACATCTGTGCTAGTGTCAAATATGTCAGTAAATTACTTGATAAGAGGGGGAGCCTTGGAGTACTGCTGGAGAACATCATGTTAATCGTTATTTAATGTATTTAATAATCTTTCTCTTATACATTCTTGGGGAGAAAGCTTTCTTTTTTAAGAAGTATGCCCGTTTCTACTGGAGAAAGACTGTTTCCATTGCTTCCTTGACGCCCACAGATGAGGGGAAGGCGAAGCGTGTTGATTCACCACTGAATGCATTAGGAGAGCTGGATCCTAGTTGTGCAACTTTCTGACTTCTGTTTATTACAGAAAATTAATGGCTTATGAATTATTATTACTTGGCTTCCATGCTAGCTTTTATTTTAATGAATTATAATAAATTTGCAAGTAAATTGGGGGGGGGGGAGAATTGTTATACATTAACTCAAATGCCAAGCATGACCAAGACTCTCAAGTATACCGGCAAATGGAATCCTTCAGCAAAAGGTCTTGTGCCCCTACTGGGAGGCACCTGAGCGCACACAAACGCGTGGAGCCGTCGTTTCAGAAATGGGAAGGTAAAGGCTGCAAACCTGATCTCACTGCTTTGATCAAGTTGTTAATTTCTTAGGGAAATGCAGCGGACTTTCCAAGGGGACAAATCTTTCTAACTTTTATATGCCAAGGCAATGTAAAATTTGTTTCACTCCATATGTCAAGGCTAAAAACCAAAACATACCTTTTATATTGTTACTTAAATAGAAAGTTTTAAAATTGTAATCTGAAAAAGTAGATATAGTGACTGTGTTGTGATAGCCCTTCTTGGACAGCTAAGAGGATTATGTAGTCATTTAAATGTTTCTAGGCACTTCTACCCATTTTACTGAATAGAAGCTAAAAATATATCAAGATTTGAAGGGACAGCTATTAGAATTTCTACATTTTAAAGAAGAAAACTCAAATTTGTGTTTATTGTTGAGTGTCACCTGTGGTGCAGAAAAACCAAGACCCTTTTTAAAAAAAACTTTAACTTCCAGGCATTTACGTCATTCAGCAGCTTAGATCTTCATGTCTGACTTTCAATTCTACCAGTATTTATGGAGTTTGTTCCTGGTACCGTGCTTTTACTTACCTTAGTGAAATTCCTTTTTAAAAATCTGTCACTGAATTATAACAGCATTTTCACTGTGTAGTTTTAAATAAATTTAAAAATTACATATATATATATATATATATATATATATATTTAAAGCTTATTTTTAAAAGTTTTATTTTAAATAACATAAATTCAGTAGTCCTTTTCTCTGATTGCAGATATTAATATTGAAAATTTTTTTACTATGTAGAAACTCCAATTCGCTTTTTATCAATGATATTAGGGCTTGCTTTTCTTTTTTAATTGTATGGCTACACCTCTGCTGCCACAAGGTTTTTCCAGTACAGTAATCTGATCCTCTTCCCCAGGATACTTTGTGGCCCCATTTTTTTTTTTTTTATCATATCCATTAAACATTGTCTTTATTTTATCTCCATGGAAGTTCAGGCTTTGGCTTTTTCATGTGATTTTTTTTTTTTCCTTATAGATACCTCATGATGTCTCACACAGCTTCTTTGATAACTACACACAGAGCAGTTCTGTGATTGTGGGCAGACTCCTCTGTAGCACTTCCAGGAGAATCTGTATGACTTGCCAGATACTTAATCCGCTCAAACTTTATGATCTAGCTCCAATGGCAATTACTCAATGAAGCTCTGTCAGATACAGTTAATTTTTTTTTTTTAAATAGTCCTACACACTTTTCTTCTCTCTCCATTAGATATTAGATACTGGCAACTGTGTTGAAGGGTTTGAACTTACCCAGAGGCTCACTAGGGGAAGATCCACTCCCATACACACCTCAGAGGCCGTTGATAGAATTCAGGTCCCACAGACTATCGGATAAAGTGTGAGAGCTCCTCACAAGTTCTGGGGTGGAAACTTTGCTTGACTGACTTGGGATTGGCCTTGACAGTGGAGAGTTACAGTGTCGTGGCTGGATTCTGTCACCTAGAGCAAATGAGAGGGAAAGAGAAGGCAAGCAGATTAGATGCCAGGATCTTTTTATAGCATAATTTTGGGACTGACAACCTGCCATTTTTGTGATATTCTATTTTTTCAAAAGAAAGCCACTAAATCTAGTCCACGTTGAAGAGGAGCATGCAGAACATGGACACGGGACAGGGATCCAAGATTACCGAGAGTAATCTTAGGGCGTGTCTACCCTACAACCTATAATGATAAATAGTAAGTTTACAGGCTGATACATGGACTGCCTCACATTCTTTTCTATTACAGAAGAATGTATTTTTTGTTCTATACATGAATCTGGATTAAAAATGATAGTGTTAATCTAATCTTTTGCCTTGTGCCTGACATTCTATATAATACAAGATTCCAGATACTGCAGTGGAAATAGGACATAGAAGAGAAGCTAGGTAGCAAAGCATGAGATAGAAATTTTATTTTTAAGATTTTATTTTATTTTTCTTAAACCTCATTTATTTGTGTTATGGCCAGCTCAGCCCGCCCTGGGGTGGGCTGGCGCAGCATGTGGTGCCAGGGATCAAGCAGCGATCCCAGCGCTTGCCTGAACTTTCCTAGGTAGGCACTTTAGACCACTGAGCCATCTTGCTGGCCCAAGATAGAAATTTTATAACATCTGTTCATTAGAATTTTTTCTCTTCCTCTGTGTTCCTGTCAATATATCAATTTTAAAACTAGAAAACCATACTATAAATTCTAAAACAGCTTAATACATAGCAAATGTTACATTACTTAGTTATATTGCTGTTAGCATTACTTTTATTCTTTTCTACTGATTCTACTCGATTCACTTTTTTCTATTAGTACAATCAATGTTGGATTGGAAAAATGTGTCTCATCTGTCTGTGCCTCATTTCCCCCCTTCTAAATGATGTTTTCAGCATTCTGTGTGGCAAAGTGAGAAATATTCATAAAGGTCTTTTGCATCATATTCAAGAAAATGTTTGTCTCAAGGAAAAGCATTTATGTAACTAGGAGCTGAATTAGTTGCTTTTCTTGTGGAACAGAATCATTATTTGAATTAGAAGCAATTTTTTTTTTTGGGGGGGGTACCGGGAATTGAACTCAGGATCTTGCGCTTGCCTGGCAGGTGCTTATGCTAAGCTATCTCCCTGCCCCTCTTACTTGAAATTACAACATACGAGCTGTGATTATCAGACTTGGGTATTTGGCACACATTTTCTTGAAAAAGTGCTAAGTAACATTAACACTGTGTGGAAAAGTGCGGGTATTATTCATTGCCAATGATAAAATAGAATGTTTTGAGCAAAATTTACGGGTTTGAAGAACTTATGTTTGTTGCTATGAGCTTCACAGCTGCATGAACATGAAGACTGAAAGCTTTTCTGTAGACCCGAGTGGTAGTATAAATGACCAAGATTTTAAAATTATTTTACAATATTAATTTCAAAGATCTGCATGACACATTGAGATTTTTTTTCAAAGAGATGCATGATATGTGAACTCCAAGATTTTTTCAAAGTGTAAGATGAGTTAATGGATTTTAATGTAATATTATGAACATTTATTGTTGTAGTCTCAGAGCATACATTACAGTTAATCTTTTAAAAGCCATAATTGCCATGTCCCACGTGGTTCTTCAAGTTCCAGGGGGGAGGGGAGGAGGGGGATAAGAGACAAAAGCTGAGTTCAGTTGGAGCCTTCTCTCTCCAGATGAGAGGAAAGGAAACTACTTAACCATTGTAGGGGTGTTTATTTATTCATTTGACAAAGTCAGCGTCATAGCACAGCTGTGCCTAGCCGCTCACTGCTTGCATTGTCTTGGGCCTGGTGTTCTCTGGACCGAGGCAGTTTGGCCCTGCAGCTTGCCTCGGGGGCCCTTTGTTCTGGGATGCCTCGCCTCACCGCTCACACAATGGTGATCAATTTCTACCTTTACTTGCTCCCTCCACACAATTTGTTGAGTTTTGACTTATGGTCAGAAATACCCTTTGCAATTATCTGACATCATTTTAAGGCACACATTCCAACATTTTCTAACAATATGTTCAATGAAAATAACTTTTTTTTTTTTTTGAGGCAGATTCTTACTCTCTTGCCTAGGGTGTCTGAGAGCTCATAGGCTCAAGTGACCCTCCTGCCTGAGCTGCTCTTGGTAACCAGAAGTACAGGCTTGTGCCACCATTTCAGACTGGATACAACCTAGCCTGAACATACAAGCAGATAGGATCACCATGAGACTGCTTTTCTAAGACATTGAAGGGATCTGAGACAAATACAGAGCAGTGCTACTCCTTTCATTGATGTTTTTGTTTAAAAAATATTTTCCAAAACAGCTCTGCCATCTGCAAGCACTCAAGAGACAATCTCCCAGTGGCCAGTTCGAGGGCAGATGGCACCCAACAGAGTATGAGACCTCATTGATGTCACTTCCTCCAGGAAGGCTTTTTAAGCCTTGTTCCAAAGTTTCTCAACTGTGGACACTATGGTCATTTGGGACCTGACACTCGTTTGTGTGATGGAGGAGAGAGAGCAGCCCTATGCACTGGAGGCTGCTCAACAGCATCCCTGGCTCTCAATGCCAGCAGTAGCCCCTGCCACACGGCCTAGAGAACGGAAGTCTCCAACCACAGACAAATGTTCCCTAGGGTACAAAATCATTCACCTAAGAACCACTGCCCCAGACCAAATGGAAGCCACATGTATCTCCTTGAAATGAGAAGTAGGGTGAGCTCTTACACAGAATTTACAGAGGTGCAGTTGCTTTCTGTTGTAGCTTCTGTCTAACATCTCCTTCCCTTCCAGACCACCAGCTTCACAAGAGTGGAGACAGATTAGGTCAGTCTTGCTCCTATAATAGCTCAACACCAAACACACAGTAGGTCCTCAATATTTACTTTATGAGTCAATGGAATAAATTTTGTTTTCTGTTTTTTTGAACCAGGAATTGAATTCAGCTTGCACTTGCCAGGTAGGCACTTGTGCCCCTGAGCTATCTCCCTGACCCCAATTTTTTGGATAATAATAAAAAAAAATATTTTCCACAACATATAGTATTCACATTAATAATTTGTTATTGTGAAGTAAAAATGTAAAAATGTATAACTTGAGTGTAGTAAATATGGAGAGTATAAGCAGTGCAAATTACAGTTCTTTGGCTTTCCACACCTTTTGAAGTGCAAAGTGATCGTGAGACCAGACCTGAGAGTGGCTGTCCTAAATGGCGGCTGCAAGCCAGATTCCTCAATTCTGCAGCCCAGATTTCTGTCTGTCTCAGTGACGTGAGACAGCAGCAAACGAAAATAGCAAGAAGACTCAACACTGGGGGGCTGGGAAGATAGCTTGCTGGTCTGTTGCCTGCCCAGCAAGTACAGGGACCCATGTTTGATCCGTGATATCACATGCTGTACTAGCCCTGTGCTGTGCCAGCCACTAAAACTGGCTATCGTGGCATGTGCCTGTCATCCCAGTGCTGGGGAGGCTGAGACAGGAGAATCACTATGAGCTGCATAGTGAGACTCTGTAGCAAGTAAATAAAAAATCCTCAATATGCCTGTGGAGTTGTTGACTTTGGCAGACTCTCAGTCAAGTTCCATTAGGCAGCATCCTAGCCCATGTCTACCACTATACCAAAATACCACGGCTAGGGTAATTTATAAATAATAGAACTTTATTTTTTGTCGGGAGCCGCAGGAAGCCAGGACTTTGATCAAGTGTGTGTAGGTGGGACTGGGCCTCCCTGCCGAGAGCAGAAAGCTACCCAAGTGCTGAGAAAAACGTCCTGTTGGGAAAAACATCCTGTTTGGTTCAGGCCAGCTATTGGTTGCTGGGTAGCCTTGTGTTATGTGCTGTGAACTTCATAAAAGTATAAATAAAGGATCGTTTCTGAGTGCATTGAGTTAGTCTCGCCCATCAGGCAGATTGGCAACCACCTAGGCCAGCTTTGCATCTTGTCACTTTCTGATTCCTACCGCCGTGTCTCCCTGGGGTTGAACCGTTCATAGTAAGATCGACGGATCCCTACAATTTCTCAAAGTCCGAGATGCTGGGACGATCAAGGTCAAGCTAGCACATTCGCTCTCTGGTAAGGGCTCACTCTGTGTTCCACTGTGTCACATTCTGGCTGTGTCCTTGTATGGCAGGAGAAGAGGGGCAAATGCGGTGTCCTTACACCGTGCAAGAGATCAAAGCGCTGGGCAGCCCTCTGTAGCTTCCTTTGTGAGCAGTGATCGCATTCATGAAGGCAATCCCTCATGACTTCTACAAAGCTCTGACACTTAATGCTACATCTGAGTTTCAAACTCCAGCATCAGTTTTGAAGGCACCAATATATAAACCATGGCAAAAGGTTCCCATTAGCCTCAGGCCTCTGTGGGAGGATTAGTGATGTCCTATAGCGCTACACTGAGCTATTTGATGTACCTTTTTGCTAACATTGCTTCATACAAGTGGTTTGATAAATTTTCAGGAAAGTCTGTGAGCTAGTGTTAAAGTCATTTTTTTGGTCTTTTTGAGACAGGGTCTCACTATACAGTTCAGGCTGGCCTTGAACTCTCTTTGATCCTCTTATCTCAGCCTTCCAAGTGCTGGGATTACAGGCATGCACCACCATGCCCGGCTTAAACAGTCGTTATTGAAAACTAAATTATGCAAGCTTAGAATAAAATAATTTATATTATAAGCAAGGTAATAAGTGTGCAGCTGGATCCGTGTTCTTGAGGTTATGATTGCTGTATATGTACTGCGATAGTACACAATTACGTGCTGCTGCTGCGCAGGTCCTTGCAACTATGCGTTCACTGCTGTCACTGCCTGTCTCCTGGTGGGAGAGCTGGAAGTCAACCACCAGGGGACAAGCTGTGACGGGAAGGCAAATCATTCCAGGTCACTTCTTCCCCACCCGCTACTGCTTGGTTAACGTTTATTAACGCATCACTGAATATGATGGTTTTTGTCACAGTAGTTTGAGTTTTACTCAGGTTATATTTTTCATCTCTGGTCTAATTCCTTCAGAAAGCTTAGCCTTTGTTCTCGCTCATCTCTGGAGAAATTTGTAAGGAAAGTACGTGTTGCTTGCAACCTGCTTGCCTTTGGCTCTTGTTTTAGGGGGAGATATAAGCTTCTGAAGAATAATCAGGGTAAAGTGGAGCTGAATTCCTTTGATGGGAGTGAATGATGGATAATAAATTCTGCAAGACTGAGACTAGATGTTCATGAACTTCAAGAAAAATAGGGAGCAGCCGACCTGCACATGCTTGTAATCCTGGCTGGCAGGAGGCCAACACAAGAGGACCGAGGGTTAGAGGTCAGCCTGAGCAATTTAGAGAGAACTTGTCTTGAAATAAAAGTGAAGTGAAAGGCCCCCTGTGTCCCATCCCCAGTTCCTGAGCTCCCTCCCCTGGTGGAGGTCTGTGTCGTGTTCCTGGCAGCACCCCAGGCACCTGGAGTAGGTGTGACTGGATTTGCCGTGTTGTCTTAGAAAGACTGGTGCCAGGGCAGTGAGGCTCCCGGATGTAGAGCAATTCCCACACTCAGGTCTGGCATAGGATGAGCAGAGCTGTCTTTCTTAAGGGCCAAGTGGCCTTCTGTAAGGTATCAAAGGAGCAAATGTTACAGAGGAGGAGGATGCCTGCGAACTCTGAGGAATGAGGTAGAATTTCTGTTGGCTCCTCTGATGGGTACTTAGAGTTGATAACTTACTTTAAAAGAAATAAAGGAATTAGGCATATCTCGTCCACATAGTCCTAGCGGCAGAGGCAGGGCACTCAGCTTTCAGTGTCCAAGGGGACTGGCTTTGGGACTTCCCTTAGGTATGAAGCTCTAATGTATTCAAGTCCTTATATAACATGGCATAGTATTTATATGCAGCCTCTGGATGTCCTTGTTTAGAGAATAATGAGAGGAAACAAAAGATTTGGATATGCTTAGTAGATACACAATTTCTTTCTGTAATGTATTCTACCCTTGATTGATTGAATGAATCTGTGAAAACCAAACCTTGGCATGGAAGACCAGCTATGTATAGGTGTCCTGTTAGTGAGGCTCTCTTGAGAAGCGAGGTGGCTAATTCAAGTTAGCTTGTTTGATTTTAGGGGTTGGCAAGACTGAAACTCACAGGGCGGGCCAGCAGGTGGGGACCTGAGGGAAGAGGAGATGTTGCAGGCTTGGCCACAATTCTTTCTTTACTGGAACACTTTAGGTTAACTTTGTAAATGTTTTATTCTTCAAATAACCCATGCATGTGTTGTTGTCATTATGGAGTAAATTTTAAAAAAAGATAGCAAAATTTCTACAAGAAATGAGCAGAGAGGATAAAAATATCAGGTACATTTGTAGTACCATTTTTTTTAAAGGATATATTTTTAAACTTTATTTATTTATTTATTTATTTATTTATTTATTTATGGCCAGCTCAGCCTGCCCTGGGGGTGGGGCTGGCATGGCATGTGGTGCCGGGGATCGAACTGCACTTCCTGCAGTTGCCTAAGCAAGTGCTTTAGACAGCTGAGCTTTCTCGCTAGCCCCGTGCAATACCAATTTTTATAAATTAAAATTCTGTAAAGCAGGTTGATTTTTAGAGATAAGCATTCATGATTATTTTCTCTAATTTCATAGAAGCCTGTTGTGAGTCTTTATGTGTAGTATATTTGAATTAGTCCCACTTCTCTGGTCTTCTCAATATTTTTATAAACTAGTAATAATTATTGATGCTTGGAAAAGCTTCCATCACCTGGGGAAAATGTCTTATACATAAGCAGATGTACTATTATACTTGGAGTGGAATTAGAAATAAAAATTACAGGAATTAATTTGTATTGCAAAGGGGTACAACTGGAATATTTATGGCACTTTTATTCCTACAATAGTTCAAAGGTCCCTTTGTTCTTTATATTAAGGCAAAAATAAAAATTTAATCAATAGAGATGAGCTTGGTTCCAAGATCAGAGTTAACATTGGATTTGAATGATTCTGTTGATTTGGCTTCATGAACCTGAGGCAGGATTGCATCTAAGGATTGGGGTGTACTTTAGTTTGAAATAAGTGCTTCTTAAGTTGTTGGCAAATAGTCTGGAATTGCCAGTAAAGTTGGATGAGACAGGCTCAGACAGTAACTAAGCACATACAGAGATGATTAACTCAGATAAATGCAGGAGTCATAAATGTTCATCTAGAAAACCTTCTACATTATAATTATCAAAATAAGGGGCCGGCAGGATGGCTCAGTGGTCTAAAGCCCCTGCTTTGGAGCTTGGGCAGCTTCAGGGACCGCGGTTCGATCCCCGGCGCCACATGCAGTGCCAGCCCTGCCCTCGGGGCAGGCTGAGCCGGCCATAAAAAAAATGAGTGAATAAACAAACGAAGGTTCTGAAACAAGAAAGAAAATAAAATAATTTAAAAAAAATATCACCACTAGTGAGAAGAGAGGCTAACCAAAAACACCTCAAGGACATTCATGACCTTAGTGTAGAAAATAATAGCATAGTTTTAATCATGTTTTGCTCTTTCCTTATAGGCTATAGTTTTCTTTTTATCTCTTCTCCTTTTTCTCCCTCTTATATAATCTTACAATGCCAAATCACCCATATTTTTAGCAGCTCCTTAAATACTGGCCAAAGTTCTGGCTCTGAAAGTTTAGATAATGGCATGGGTAAGCCACTGAAGGTGTAGAAGGTTTTAAGGAAAGGGGACAGGCAACTGTGTTTACCTACTCCTTTCCTTCCCCACCTCTCTGTTTACCTCAGGATCCCATTGCCAGTACTGCCCAAGTAACTAAATAAATCACCATCTTATTGCAGAGGGAAAGAAGTTCACTATTTGTTAAGGTTCGTGTCTAGATGTCTTTCCAAAGCCTCATGTAGCTATGCGAGGCAGGATTTTCAGAGGTGGTAAACCTCTAAAATCTAGAGTTTACAATTGACTCATGGTCCAATACTGGGATTACCTGCCCTAGAGGGTGATAAGCTTGCATATAAGATAAAGGATAGAAAGAAACCTGTCCCCTGCCCCTCGGTGCTTTTGATGTTTTCTACTACCATAAACTGTTTCCTCACTGCCCGTGTTGCACTGTGCCTCGGAGTCCGCTAATTATAAACTGAAACCTCTGCAATCTGTGAGCTAAATCAGCCTCTCACCTTTTAACTTTGGGTGTTAAGGCATTTTATGGAAGCAATAATCATAAAGTAGATAAAACTTTATCTACTATTTAGTATTTAGTATCAGAAGTGAGGTCGTTGTAGTTGTACCAGACTGTGTAGCTCAGGAGCCTTTGAGAATGGCTTTTGGAAAGCTTGGAATGATTCATAAATGCTGGCTGATAGGCTAGAGCTAAAGTGCCATAGGCTGTACTGTATGGACCAAACCTCTACAAATTTCTGGGGACAAGTTCATAGAAATTCACCTTCATCCATTCCTCTTTCAGGTGTCAGGCATTTTGTCTCAGCAGTGAGAAAAGTAATTAAGACCTTATTGATGGAAAGCAGGTTTGTTTGCAATATTCTTAAATGAGCTCAATGAGGTTCAGTGGAGCAGCGTTAGTGTATTCTGTTTATTTAGTTTTGTCATTTTTCTGTTGCCCTCTAGAGACTCAGGCTGCCCGCTGATATGGCGTGGTGTCTGTTGTTAGTTTCAACGAGATGTGAGATGTGCCACACTTGTATTCTACAGTGGAAGCCTGAAAATGTGTTCTGAAACAGTGTTGCCAAGAACAACTAATTCTGGCTTTAGGATGACAAGCAATGTAATAGATTTATAGCAGCTCAATTTGTAATAGCCAAATCTTGGAAACAACCAAAATGCCCATCATTTGAAGAATGGTTGAAAAAAATGTGGTATTTTTATACAATGGAATATTACTCAGCTATAAAGAATGATAAGCTGGAAGACTTCATATTAAAATAGATGTATATTGAACATATACTCATTAGTGAAATAAACCAGACCTACATGTGTAAATATTGTATAGTCTCCCTAATATAAGAACTCTAAATGTTTTTTTTTTTTCCTTACCAATATCAATTGGAAGGTGTGTCTTGCCCACACCCCGTGCTCTGTATAACTATTGTGAAGACAATATGCAGTGTGTCAACTGTTAAAAAAAAAAACAGTTTATTGAAAGTGTTAATGTTTAATTGTTTGATCAATCTTATATACCTGTATGTATTAATCTAAACTGATCTGATGATGAAAATATGTAATATAACCATTGTTAAATTTAAAATAAAAAAAGAAATGCAATAGAACGTAAAAGTAGGGTCTATAAGAGTACTTTGAAAATATATCTTTTTTTTGAAGTTTTTGTTTGTTTGTTTATTTATTTATTTTTTTAATGGCTGGCTCAGCCTGCCCTGAGGGCAGGGCTGGCGCAGCATGTGGTGCCGGGGATCGAACTGTGGTCCCTGCAGCTGCCAAGCTTTCCTAAGCAGGCGCTTCAGACCACTGAGCCATCCTGCTGGGCCCCTGAAAATACATCTTTAAGGAAAAGAGGGCTCAAAAATCAGAAGTCCAAACTCCAAGGATAGTGAAAAAACATACAACACAGACAGACTCAGACACCCAGCGAGAGAGGAAGAGACGGCCCCCTGTCCTACAGTATCTTGCAAATGAGAGGAGCCTGGGAGAAACCCTCGTGGTATTCCAAAGAAACAGAGGTAGAGGAGGTCTTTTGTGTGATTACATACAAGTATATCCATTCCTGTGTACTCGAGAACTTTTTGAGTAAGACAAGGCTTCAGTTTTTCTCGCCGACCCCAGTGACATCTGCATACATAGCGCAGCACAAAATTGCTGAGGTGCATTCCTACACTTCTTTTTCTACTCAACACCACTGAATTTGACAAAGCTTCACTGTAAAAGTCAACACTGGAAGCCAACGACAGACATGAGACCGGTTCATAGAAGTTAAACTTGGTAAAAGAACAGTGTGTGCTGGGAAAGGGAGACAGGGCGAGCGAAGGCTCCAATGCTTCGAAGCGTCGTGATGATCGCTATGGTTTAGATCTAGCGTGTTCCCGCAGAGCCTCTTGTATTCAAAGGTGGGGCTTGGGGAGGTAGTTGAATTATGGGGGCGCTGCACACACATCGAAGGGCTCATAGTTAAGCTACATCAGTGAGTTTATCAGTGCTGGTAGGAGCTGGGCCTGGTCAGAAGTAGCAGGTCGCTCCAGTGTCACCTTGAAAGTTTCTTCTAGATCTTGGCTCCTTCCTGGCCTGCAGGACAGGAGCAGCGGCTCTCCACGAGCCCCTTCCGGCATGCTGTCTCCACCTGGGAGCAGCCAACAACGGACTGAAACGTGAGCCCCAGGAAAGCTCTTCTCCTTCAGCTGTATGTGTCTTTTTTTTTTTTTTTTTTTTTTTTTTTTCCAGTGACAAGACAGTAACTCAGACAGACTTTCATGAAAAATAAGTTGAAAGGAGGAGCTAGCAGGCGGCCACTGCTTTAAGGTTATTGGCAGAACTATAAGGCACAGCTCCTGGGGCACCATTATTCAAGCTGGGTTTCAACGTCAGGACTCTGGAATTTAGATTCGTGGTGCAAATTTCAGGAATTCAAGGAAATAGAGTGAAAAATTTCTGATGCCTGATCAATTTCTAGATCTTTTCACTAGAAGTACTATTTAAAGTTCCCAGAGTAAGTTCATGGTATTACAGGGATTGATTTTACCTTTCCTTTGCCCAGAGTTTCCCTTTACCCATTTTTCTCCTCTTTATTGTTAGATTCTCTATTGGCCTTTGGGTCAGTAGTATAGCTCAGCAGTGCAGTGTGGATTATCTGTACAAGGCCCTGGGTTTACCTCCCAGCACCGCAAAACCAAAACAAATTATATGTACAAACAGACACGTAAAGTCTGTCAATCTCAAGTGCTCAAGCCAGCACTGAAGAACACAAAATATGAGACATTACTACTTTAAGTTTACAGAGTACAACTCTTAAGAGCTTTATGTTAGACTGTATATAATTTCTTACATGTATTTATATCCATCATATATGTCGTGATAAAGTACAAGCTATATTAAAGTTACAGGGAACTATATGCTATCATGAAGTTAATGGTGTTCATTGTTGCTTTTGACACTTAGGATGAATATATCTTTGATGACAAGTTAAAACAGTGAAATTAGTAAAATCACAACACAAAAAGTGAAGTTAAAAAAAGCTGGAAGTCACAGCCTATTGGTTTTCTGTTGTGTAAAATGACAAAGGGCACATGGCCTCCCAGCTGCTGCCAGCTTAGCAGGGTTCCTTGCTCAGGGTCTCACAGGCTGCAGTGAAGCTGTGGGACGGAGCTGCAGCCCTGTGTGAGATCTGATGCCCTGGCTAAGCTCATTGCTTACTGGCAACATTGAGCTTCTTTGAGCTGAAGGTCTCAGCTCTCGGATCCCCGGGGGCTGCCTGCCGTTCCCTGCTGTGAGAGGGTTTACAGCATGGTGGTTGCTTCTCGGATGACAAGAGAGTATGCCCTGCTCCTTTGGGGGCTCTTGTAGAGCTTATCTGGGCCAGGCCTGGTGGTGCACACCTGTGATCCAGGCACTTGAGAGTCTAAGGCAGGAGGAGCCCTGCTGGAGGGAGTTCAAGGGCACCCTGAGCTGCACAGCAAGACCTGTCTCCAAAAGAAAAGCAAATCTATTAAGGGCTTATCTGATCAGGCCAGATCCCAGCAAGCATAGTCCTCTTTCTGATGAACTCACAGTCAACTAATTAGAGATCTTTAATTACACCTACACAATCCCTTCACCTTTGCCATGTGTATTGGTCAGGGTTCCCTAGAGAAACAGAGTTGATAGGGCAAGTATGCGTATGTACGTTATGAGGTGAGACAGAAAAAGGTGGTGAACGTTTCCATTTAAAGATTGATTACAGTTAAAAGAGACATTGCCATGAATCGCCTCAGAATACTTCCTTTTTTCAAACACACTTATCCTGTTCTTTCCACTTGCTAAAGCAGCTGTGGAAATCCTCTTTCGTGAATGTCCTCAGTCTTGCGAACCAATTCAAAGTGGTACTTTTTAATGTTCATTTTGAATTTGGGGAAGACCCAGAAGTTGCAGAGCCAGATATGGTGGGTGGATCATGAGCACACATCCACCTTTGCACCGAGGTGCTTTTGGCTCCAATATTCACCATAGTTTTGACCACATTTCCTGCAGACACACAAAAGACTTCCAGCACTGCTTCAGGAAGCGGTCAAAGCTGAGGTCTGAGAGTGTTCCAAGCAGGGTAGAGTATTTTGAGGGCAACTTGTGAAGACCTTTTGTGTGTGTGTGTGTGTGTGTGTGCAGGGTCTCATTGTGCAGCTCTACTCATAGTGATCCTCCTGTTTCCTGTCTCCCAAGTGCTAGGATCACAGGCACAGACCATCGCGCCCAGACTGCATCGCTGGCTCAGCGTGCCCAAGAGGGGGCCTGTCCCGCAGGCGGGACCAGGAATCGAACCCTGGTCCCTGTGCTTCCCCAAGCAAGTGCTTTGTTCACTGATCTATACCGCCCGCCCTATGTGTTTTTACTTGTTACAATAAATTTAAGAATGACCATCTACTTTGATGACACCTTGTACATGTATTTATGCAAGGGGATGTCTCGCTGGGTGTTCAGAGGCAGGGAGGTCCGCAGTGTACGTCTGTACTCTCGGCAGGGACCGAGATTCCATAGCAGCTCAGTACCAGAAGCCGGAAGCCACACATCAAGAAAGAAGAAGGACGCAGCTCCAGTAGGAGACACCAAAGATGGCAAGCTCCCTGCAGGGTGCTGTGGGGTCCATGCCTGGCGCTGGAGAAGCCAGAGCGATGACGTCCACGGGCGATGCAGTGGCAAAAGACGCGCGCAGAGTCGCGCTTTCGCGCCAGGCCACCTTCCTCCTCTTTCTCCCTTGGCTCACACAGGAGCCGAGCGTTGGGAAAGTGGCCGGCCACCTGGGTCAGCGCAGGTCCTCCCCTCCCCTGCCCCTGCCGGCCTAGGTACTCATGGTGCGTGGAGACCCCCACCGACTCCCCGGAAGTGTACCTTCCTAATCTGGGCAGCACGTCGCAATCTGATAGCGTTGCCCTATCATGATTTATGCCATGCCATCCAACACATGATGATGTCCCACCATAGTCACAGGTTCCGTTACTCTGAGGGCATGGATCGTGGGTAGCCATGTGAATATTCTGCCCATGACATGTTAACCCTAAATTACATGGCTTTCTTCTTCTTTCGTGCTACGAAACCTCAAATACCACAAAGTGTTCTTGTATAGAAACGTAGTGCAAGCCCTAAGCCTGAAAGTTTTAACAGTGATAGGAAAAGGTAAAAGAGAAATAGATGAAATGGGTGTATTTTCTTTAATTAATATAACAAGAATGTTACCGTTTCTGTGTAATCAAAAGGCACATGACTAGTGAGCACTACGCACCCTTCCCACGCTGTCTCTGACAACGCCTCTTCACTGTGATTCCTCCGTTTCGGGGCTGCACGGCTATCGCATGTCCTTCCAACAGTGTCCGCTAGGTGTCACCACAGGTGACAGCACTAAGCCAGCGACTCCAACCTTCTTTTTTTTTTTTCTTTTTAAAATTTTATTTATTTACGACTCCAACCTTTTAAAAATTTATTTATTTATTTACATCACATTTATGTATTTTTTTAATTTAACAATGATTATATTACATATTTTCATCATTAGGTCAGTTTAGATTAATAGATATAGGTATATAAGATTGATCAAACAATTAAACATTAACACTTTCAATAAACATTAATTTTTTTTAACAGTTGATACACTGCATATTGTTCTCACAATAGTAGTACAGAGCACAAGGTGTGGGCTTGACACTCCTTGCAATTGATATTGGTAAGAGAAAAAAGAAATTCTTCTCTTTGAACTAAGAGGAAGCAGATGCATACACAGTCCAATGTTCCACAATTGCAGTGGGCCGCCAGTGAAACTTGCAACGTTGGAGGCTATTAATCCAAGCCTCCTACAGCTCATCTCACCAATCTAGCTCTGCGTTTCATGCCTTGTAATCAGGCTTTTTTGCTGGGTGATCAAGGGCAAGTTAAAGCAAGACCTGTACAACAAACCATTCATCTTTTGTATCTTCCAAGGTCAAATCCCCTCAGGATTAACTTTGGAACCATGTACAGTGCTTTGTAGAACTGTTGTCAGTGTCAGCCTTCGGGACGAGTCACGGCCATTGCTTGACCAGTTTGCTTTCTGTGAAAGCCTGAGAGAATGTTTTTCTCTGGGTGACTCTCCTTAGACACACTATAGTTTATTTATCCCTTTCCTCTGAGGTCCCATAATCTCCTTGATCAGAAAATTTGGGACACTTCTGAATTATAGGATATTACAGCACAGGTTCTTTTATGTCCTGAGTCCTTACTGATCTTGAAGGGCTAGGGTCAAAATATTGGCTATCCTCATAGCCCTTCTTTTTCTCCAATTTTTGGTCTGTTAATTTACATTCTCAACCCCCCAGCAGAAAAGCTTTGTAATACTATTACTTTATAACATAGGTAAGTGAGCTTATCATCACTGACTTTCTTGACACCCAAAGTCAGGACTGAAGTGAGGGACAGGACTTAAGAAAAATGTGAGATAAAACATTCTCTTTCTGTTCACATGTTTGAACTTTCCATGTGGCTGGGCTTTCACCTGACTCTCTTGCCTAGATGATAACAAAATCGAGTGATTTGGATTTTACTGCTTAAATAAGTTCAGTTCAAGATGACCTGTGTTTCAGACCCGCCACCCCTCACGTGGCAGCAGCTTTATCCTGGGCAACCTATTTGGTGCGAGTGAAGCATTTTGAGTTACGTGTGCACTCAGCACCCAACAACCTGGCAACAATTATTTTAAAGTTAGATTGCTTCAAATGCCCTAGGAATTTTCACAGGCTCAGAAGCAATTAAATGATACATTTTTTTTTTACCTTTTCAAATGGCTTAATAGAACACATTAAAAATAGAAACCTGAAGTTTTAAAAAGTGCCAAACTGTTCTTTTGCAACATTGCCTGACAGCAGTGCTCTGCTAATTTCCAGCAGAAGTTGGTTCTTGCGTGCACACCGGGCCCTGAGGGATTGGGATACCTGGGGTTATTCACACCCGTTATTACTTTGAAAAACAAGCAGAATCACTTAAGAATTCTCATCTGGTTATTTTCAGGTTATTATAGGATTCCTTTTAAACAAGAAACTGCTTTTTAAATATTCTGTAGATTTAATCTTTTTAGCCTTTTATCTGAATACTGTTTTTTTTTTGTTTGTTTGTTTGTTTTGTCTTTTTGAGACAGGGTCTCGCTATGCAGTTCAGGCTGGCCTTGAGCTCACTTTTGTAGCCCAGACTGGTCTCGAACTCGCACCAATCCTCCTGCCTCAGCCTCCCGAGTGCTGGGATTACAGGTGTGCGCCACCACACCCGGCTTATCTGAATAGTGTTAATAAACTATAATATATACTATATAGTCAGAGTCTGTGTATATGTGGCATACCATTTTTTTTTAGTACTGGGGATCGAACTCAGGATCTTATGCTACTGAGTGATCCCCGCCCCCCGCCAGCAGTGCACATTTCTTAAAAACTTTCTCCTTCCATTTTAGAAAAGTCATTGCTTTCTAAAATATTAAGAAAGTACAGAAATCTTCTATTGAACTTTGATTTTTATCATTAACTTCCAAAATACAAGAACAGTTTACCCCAACTGTAGTTTTACACCAATATTTAAACCTTCGAGCTTCAGTTACTTAGTGTTCCTACAGTAAAAATAAACTTTATTTTACTAAGCAGCCATTACTATTTCCGGTGCATCTCTGCCATCCATCGGCTGCAGAAGAGTTGTCCCGGCCTGGGCAGCAGCATTCATACCCGCAGGACAGAAGTCACTGTGGCTGTGGCCGGACCCGAGTGGGAACAGGGGAAGAATCACTGCGTAAGAGAGTAAAAGAATTGTTTAAAATTAGCGTGATATACCCTGGTATTTTTGGTTTCTAGTTTCTTTTTGTATTTTTGGGAAGGGTCTATTGGGTCTACAGGGGCTCACTGCTGGATCGGACTCATAGTGATCCGCATCCGCCTGTTTTCAGCCTCCTAAGAGCAGGGATTACAGGTGCGCACCACCACTCCCAGTGTCAGTTGCCATCTCAGCACACGCTGGGGTGGGGTGGGAAGGATGCCGGAGT
>PVJA010032767.1:0-23860 GCA_004027025.1 Myocastor coypus
AAAAAAAAAAACCATAAAAAAGTCATATACAGGTACAAATTCTCTATGATGAAGGTAATCATTCTGTATGTCTAAAATGTATCAGTAAAATCTTTTTTTTTTTTTTTGCATCTTTTTGAGACAAAGTCTCACTATACAGTTCAGGCTGGCCTTGAGCCCAGGTTGGTCTGACTCAGCCTCTCAGTGCTGGGATTACAGGTGTGCACCATTGCACCTGGCTGAAATTTAATTTTAAGAAAATTTTAAGCTGGGCGGGGTGGTGCACGCCTGTGATCCCAGCATTTCGGAGGCTGAGGCAGGAGGATGGGTGTGAGCTCGAGACCAACCAGGGCTACGAAAGTGAGCTCAAGTCCAGCCCGAACTGCATAGCGAGACCCCACCCCAAAAAGACAAAAAAAAAAAATCAAAAGCATTTCAAGCCGGGTGTGGTGGCTCACGCCTGTAATCCCAGCACTTGGGAGGCTGAGGCAGGAGGATTGGTGTGAGTTCGAGACCAGCCTGGGCTACAAAAGTGAGTTCAAGGCCAGCCTGAACTTCATAGTGAGACCCTGTCTCAAAAAGACAAAAAAAAAAGCATTTCAATAGATCAGTCATTCACTTTAAATAACTCCCCATGACACTTTGAAGTTCTTACAAATAAAATAAGTTAGCATCTGTTTCAGTTCTTATTTTGCCAATAACCATGGTTTCTGAAAAGGTCAAAGAAACTTTAAAGTGACTAGAATCCACTTTAACATGCAAAATTAACTTTCCTATTTTTGTTTTACAGATGATATGGGAGAAGATCTTACCTAGCCCCTAAAATATTTAGAACTTGAGCTGGACATGGTGGTGAACTCTGGTACTCCTAGCACTCAGGAGGCTGAGGCAGGAGGGTTGTGAGTTTAAAGCCAGCCTGAACTACACATTAAGTTCTCATCTGAAAAAGAAGGATTGAACTCAGGACCTTGCACTTGCCAGGCAGGCACTGTGCCATTGAGCTACATGCCTGGCCCAACACTGGATCATTGACCTTTGAACTCAGTTTGTTCAAGACGGCTGGTTATAACTCAAATTTTTTGTAGCATGTGGTGGCAGGGATTGAACCAGAGTCGCTGCAATTGCCTAAGCTTGCCTAAGTAGGCACTTTAGACTGCTGAACCATCTCGCCAGCCCATAGCATGAGTTACAAAGTGAGCTCTCTGAACTGTGTAGAGAGACCCTATCTCAAAATAACAACAACCAAAAGAAAAAAAAAAAAGATTATTTTTCCTATTAGAAATACCATACCAGGGCCAGTGAGATAGCTCAGTGGTCTAAAGCACCTGCTTAGGCAAGCTTAGGCAACCTCAGGGACTGCAGTTTGATCTCTGGCACCACATGCTGTGCCAGCCCCACCCCTAGGGCAGGTTAAGCCAGCCATACCATAAATAAATAAAGTTAAAAAAAAAAAAAAAAGCAAGAAATACCCATAATACATTCTGAATCTCCCAAAGCATTCCTTAACTAACCTTTTCGTAATAAAAAGGGCCGGGCCGGGCGTGGTGGCACACGCCTGTAATCCCAGCACTCGGGAGGCTGAGCCAGGAGGATCGGTGCGAGTTCGAGACCAGCCTGGGCTACAAAAGTGAGCTCAAGGCCAGCCTCAACTGCATAATGAGACCCTGTCTCAAAAAGACAAAAAAATAAAAAATAAAAAATAAAAAATAAAAAAATAAAAATAAAAATAAAAAGGGCCGGTATAATATGCATAATTTACCAGAATCACCAATAAATGTCCTAATATATTCCCCAAAATGTTATAAAATATGAGTAATTTACCAGAAACACACTTTTTTTTTAATCTTTTCAAGACAGGGTGGGTCGGGCGTGGTGGCACATGCCTGTAATCTGAGCACTTGGGAGGCTGAGGCAGGAGGATCAGTGTGAGTTCAAGATCAGCCTGGGCCACAAAAGTGAGCCCAAGGCCAGCCTGAACTGCATAGTGAGACCTTGTCTCAAAAAAAAAAAAAAAAAAAAAAAAAAGACAAGGTCCTGCTGTGAAGTTCAGGCTGGCCTTGAGTTTACTTTGTAGCCCAGACTGGTCTTGATCTCACAACAATCCCCCTGCTTCAGCCTCCTGAGTGCTGGGATTGCAAGCGTACACAACCACACCCAGCTAGCAGTTTTACACTGTGCCTGCCGTTCAAGTTGGCTTCCATTTCTTGTTCGGAAGGACAGTCCTCTTCCAGAAGAACATCTGGCATCGCCTGGTGTTTGTGCGCTTGCGTGGGCTGCCGTGCTTACGAGTGCTTCTCAGCATCGTAAGTATTCCGTCAAAATGAAGCAAGCAGCCAGCATTTCAGTCAGAACTCTAAGACTCTAGCCACGTCTTGGAACTAGCTCAGCAATATATCAGCAGGATAAGTGCCTGCCTGGCAAACAAAACATCTTAAATTTATTTGTTTGCTTGCTTTTTGTATTTTCTTTTTTCTCTTTTCTTACTTTCTTTCTTTCTTTTTTAGGGAAGGGTCTATAGGTGTTCAGGGTCTCACACTACTACGTAGGACTCTTAGCGATCCATCTGTTTACAGCCTCCCAAGAGCTGGGATTACAGGTGCACGCCACCATGCTCAGTCTCAGCGTGCCCCAGGGGCTCAAACCCCCAGTTGCTGTGCCTGTTTGCAGGCACTTGAAAGTCTTAAATTTGATCATTGGTTAAAAAAATAAAAGACCTTGAGCTTGAAATTCTGGTCATAATCCAAGTTGTGTGTCTGGTCAGAACTCAAGGATCCACTATAAATGTTAATGACTCAGCAAGTGTGAGGTCCTGAGTTCAATTCCCGATTCTGAAAAAAAAAAAAATAATAATAATGACTTTTTTGCCGGGCATGGTGGCTCACGCCTGTAATCCCAGCACTTGGGAGGCTGAGGCAGGAGTATCGCTGCGAGTTCGAGACCAGCCTGGGCTACAAAAGTGAGCTCAAAGCCAGCCTGAACTGCATAGTGAGACCCTGTCTCAAAAAGCCAAAAAAAAAATAATAATAAAATAAAATAATGACTTTTTTTTTGTTCAGTAGTGGGATAAACCCAAAGCTTCACACCTGCTAGGCAAGCATCCTACTGATGTAGGAAGAAAAAACTGATCTGGGGTGGATGACCTCCAGTAGGAAACCTCCAAATGATATAGGGAAAACCGATCCCAACCTGAAAAGTACCTGGGACGAGTTTGTGTTCTCTAAAACCAAAGAATGAATTTTAGGAACAAATGGAGGCAATGAGCAGAACGTATTTATTGAGAGAAAGAAAGCTCCTGTCTGAGAGAGGGACAGGAGTGGGGGTCCCGAGTGGGTATCCCCTGGAAACTGTCTCTTCCAGGGACTTTTATAGAGAAGACATGGGAACTCACTTAAGTAGGTATGAGGTGGAACAAAGACTATGGCCAACCAGTGAGATTACAAGAACCATTGCTCAGGCAAAATTGATT
The DNA here is from genome assembly GCA_004027025.1 of Myocastor coypus. Taxonomy (NCBI): domain Eukaryota; kingdom Metazoa; phylum Chordata; class Mammalia; order Rodentia; family Myocastoridae; genus Myocastor; species Myocastor coypus. The sequence continues at coordinate 3,446 of PVJA010032767.1, forward strand.
AACGTCGGGATCCAATGGGAAAGCAAGTCACGTAGCAAGAGGGCAAGAACACCATTTATTGAGCTTGGGCTCGTGTCTCTTTTTAGTATCTTTTAAGGTTCTATATAAGTAATTGATACTTATTTAGCATATCAATCCCTGATGCCCATCTTTAAGGAACTATGTAGTTGTTTTTAATTACTCCTGTCTTGAGATCTGGCCCACAGCGAAGGAGTGTCTGCCTCTAATTATAGAGTCACTTTGTCTTCCATGTTGTCCTTGAGGGCCTGGCCCTGTCTGACTGCCTATAATATTTCTATCTAACTCAGCTACCTATAACACCACCACTGTGCTACATCCCCAGTCCAAAGTTGTAGATTTGATATAGTTCTTACAGCTTGTTCACAGGGTTTGCCTCAGGTGCTCCACTCTGGGAAGGGGCCTGGCTTGCCCCCCACTCATGTGACCAATTCCCAGCTTCAGCTGCTCCCTGCACTGGGCAAACTCAGCACGATCTCCCATCTGTTGGAAGGAAACCCAGAAAACGGATGCTTTCACTCAGTGTAACTCAGTGCCAGGAAAGCCATCCCCTCCGTGGGTGTGTTTGGCCCACAGGCGTCTCATCCGTAGGAGGGTTGGTGCAAGTTCGAGACCAGCCTGGGCTGCAAAAGTGAGCAAAAGTCCAGCCTGAATTGCGTAGTGAGACCCTGTCTCAAAAAGAGACAGTAATAGGGCCAGAGAGATGTCTCAGTGGTCTAAAGCGCCTGCAGAGGAAACTTAAGGCCAGTGCTGCAACCGCTCCTTGATCCCCGGCACCACATGCTGTGCAACCCCACCCCAGGGCAGGCCAAGCCAGCCATAACAAAAACAAATAAATGAGGTTGAAGAGAAATAAATAAAAAAATCTTTTTTTAATCTTTAAAAAAAAGAAACACTATCGCCGGGCGTGGTGGCGCACACCTGTAATCCCAGCATTCGGGAGGCTGAGGCAGGAGGATTGGTGCAAGTTCGAGACCAGCCTGGGCTACAAAAGTGAGCCCAGGACCAGCCTCAACTGCATAGCGAGACCCTGTCTCAAAAAGGCAAAAAAATAAAAAAAAATAAAAAAGTAAAAATAAAAAAATAAAATAAAATAAAATAAAGAAACAGTAATAGTAATAATAATAATAATAATAGATTCACCTAGAAACAAGGTTCAACCTACACACTCCACAGCCCACTTGTGCTCATCCATAAAATTAATGGTAGCCAGAAGACAATGATTTTTGTCAGGTAAATTCACCATTGTACCCGAAGCACTTAGAGTCAAGCCTTGGCCATGTTAAGAGATGAGTAACAGTTATTTAGAGAAAGAACAAATGGTTAAAAATGCACAATGTTAGGGCGGGGAGATAGCTCAGTAGAATAAGCACCTGCTTGACAAGCAGAGGGTCCTGAGTTCAATCCCCAGTACTGCAAAAAATATGCATAATGAGCCAGGTGTGGTGGTGATGGCTCTTATCCCAGCCCTAGAGAGGCTGAGGTAGGAGGATTGCTGCAAGTTCCTGGCCAGCCTAGATTACAGAGTGAGACTCTGTCTCATTAAAACCAAAAGTAAACAACAGAAAGTAATGCACTGGGGCTGGGGAGATAGCTCCATGACATAAGTGCCTTCCTGGCAAGTGCGAGGTCATGAGTTCGAACCCCAGTCCTGAAAAAAAAAAAAAAAAAAAAGTAATTCATGATGTTAGGCGCAATAGCTCATATCAGTAACTCCAGATACTTCAGAGGCTGTTCAAGATCAGCCTAAGCAACTTAGAGAGATTGTGTCAAAAAATAATAGTTTGAGGATGTAGCTCAGTAGGGCCAGGAATATAGCTCAGCCACACAGTGCTTGCCTAGCAAGTGCAAGGTCCTGAGTTTGATTCTCCATGCCAAAAAAAAAAAAAAGAGGGGGAGGGAATATAGCTCAGTGGTACACCAACGCTGGATTCAATCCCCAATACTGAGAAAGAAATGACATCAGCACTAGATAATGTAAATGATGTGTAAGTAATCAAAAAGAAGAGAAGTAGGCCGGGCGTGGTGGCTCACACCTGTAATCCCAGCACTCGGGAGGCTAAGGCAGGAGGACTGGTGCAAGTTCGAGACCAGCCTGGGCTACAAAAGTGAGCTCAAGGCCAGCCTCAACTGCATAGCAAGACCCTGTCTCAAAAAAAGACAAAAAAAAAAAAAAAAAAAAAAATGTCTTATTTAAAAAAAAAAGAAGAAGAGAAGTAGAATTTTGTTTTGTTGTTATTTGTTTGTTTGTTTGTTGCCTTTTTGAGATGGGATCTCACAATGTAGTTCAGGCTGCCTTGAGCTCACTTTTGTAGCCCAGGCTGGTCTGGAACTCACACTGATCCTCCAGACTTAGCCTCCCAAGTGCTAGAATTACAGGTATGCATCACCACACCTGGAGAGAAATAAAATTTCTAAGCCACAAGATACTTCAAGGTTAGGGCCAGGCATGATGGCCCATATCTGCAATCCCAGCACTGAGGATCAGGAGGCTGAGGTAGGAGGATCGTTGAGAGTTCGAAACCATCCTGGGCTCCAACGTGGGTCAAAACCCAGCTGGAGCTGCACAGCAAGACCCCATCTCAAAAAAGATAACTTTAGGCTTAACCAACACCATCCATTTAAAGTTTAGAAAGAGTAGCCGGGCGTGGTGGCTCACGCCTGTAATCCCAGCACTTGGGAGGCTGAGGCAGGAGGATCAGTGCGAGTTCGAGACCAGCCTGGGCTACAAAAGTGAACGCAGGACCAGCCTCAACTGCATAGCGAGACCCTGTCTCAAAAAGACAAAAAAAAAAAAAAAATAAAATAAAAATAAAGTTTAGAAAGAGAAAGAGAAATAAGATGAATAAGATGATTTGTGATTTATAAAAGATGACACGGGGGCAAAGAGAAAAGGCCATCCAACTCATCCAAGACTTCCACGTTCTTTCCCCTAAATCTTTCACTGGCTCTCTTGCCTGTGGAATACATGAGCCTCCACTTCTGGAGACCCTGGAGAACAGTTCTGATGGCATCTAACTGACATTTAACTCTGTTCTCCCAAGAGTGCTAACTGGTGCCTAAATGAATGTTGTCTTAAGAGCTCACATAGCTGGTTTGAGACCAAACCCAGACTACAATAACAAAGCCCCCAGCTGAGAGGTCCTTGCATAGCACGCTCCCAGACTCTGGTATACCCGGCCTGCTACAGCCTCCTGTCTTTTTTTTTTTTTTTTTTTTTTAATGTATTTGGCTATTACAGGGTCTCACTGCACAGCTCGGACTCATGGTGACCCTCTTGCTTTCAGCCTCCTCAGTGCTGGAATTACAGACATGCACCACCATGCCCAGATTCTGGCTGGCTCAGCCTGCATTGGGGGCAGGGCTGGTGTGGCATGTGGTGCCAGGGATTGAACCCCAGTCCCTGTGCTTGCCTAAACAAGTGCTTTAGTCCACTAAGCTATCTTGCCAGCCCTGCAGTTAAGTTTCACACCAATGTAAATGCTCAAATAGCCGGGCGTGGTGGTGCACACCTGTAATCCCAGCACTCAGGAGGCTGAGGCAGGAGGATTGGTGCGAGTTTGAGACCAGCCTGAGCTACAAAAGTGAGCTCAAGGCCAGCCTCAACTGCATAGCAAGACCCTGTCTCAAAAAGACAAAAAAAAAAAAAAAAAAAAAAAAAAAAAAAAAAAAAAAAAAAAAAAAAAAAAAAAAAAAGCTCAAATATTTCAGGCAGGTCACACCATGCAAAGAAGGTCTTTAGTTTTGTGACACTGCATAAAAACACTATCTAGCAAAAAGTGAATATTCAGCCTTATCTCTCTGGGCATCAAATTCTTCTCTTTGCTTTTTTTTCTCTTTCCCTACATGTAATCTCTTTTCCAGCCAATAAGAAACGCTACAGTACTGAGTACTCAAATCTTCTACAACCAAAGTTAATTTCTGCTTTTTCCAAATGGTTAACTCCCTTTTTTTTTTTTTTTTTTTTTTTTTACCATAGAGGAAGAACAACAAGTAAAGGAAAGGAAAAAGAAAAAGAAAGAGTCTATAAGGAAGCAAAATGGCTCCAAGGAAAAGCCTAATGCTGCAATGGCGTCGCTGGGACTGGACAGCCTTCTGGGAACTCCCAGCCACCAGTACCCGCCTGGGGAACAGCAGGAGTGACCCATGGGAGCCACAGGCCAAGGACGAGAGGAGACCAGCGAGGTTAAAAGTTGTACTGGGTGCATAAGCTGGCCGGCAAGCACCACTGACCAACACAGTCCTAGAGAAAGGGGTCCACATCGTTTTCATGTCTCAGCCATGTTCTAAGCTGTCCCACCTGTTAATGAGCACTGTGTCGCGCTCAGTGAGCCGGATTGGGCAAAAGGACATGGCCAAAGTGGGAGAAATAATCAGGCAGCTCAAGGAACAAGGGCCCAAACTGTGTGCCGTAATCTACTAAGAGAAAAGCATAGTCAGGTATGGCAGCTCACGCTCATAATCCCAGCTACTCAGGAGACAAGACAATTACATCTGAAGCCAGCCTGGCCTGGCCCTTTAACAAGATTCTGTCCCTAAGTGAAAATAAAACAGGGCCAACGATGCAAAGCAGTTGCCTAGCATGTGGGAAACCCTGGGCCTAATCTCTAGAATGGGGGAGGGGGTCACTTTTTTTCCAACTTGAGACAAAAAGCAAAAAGCTTTGACTGATTTTTTTTTTTTTTTTTTTTTTTTGTCTTTTCGAGACAGGGTCTCACTATGCAGTTCAGGCTGGCCTTGATCTCACTTTCATAGCCCACGCTGGTCTCAAACTTGCACTGATCCTCCTGCCTCAGCCTCTCCAATTACTGGGATTACAGGCATGTGCCACCACGCCTGACTTTCCCTACTGGTTTCTTGATGAAGGTGTTTAGATATGCATTAAAGATTGGAGCATGTGTTGCAATTCTCAGACCCTTCCAAACTCAAAGCATGCCTTCTGCTCTGATGTACAGCTTTAAACATGGATTAGTCCTCCAAATTTCATTATAAACAGAAAATAGCTCCTGGTTTTTCTCATCTGTGGATACTAGAAACGCCTTTCCAACGTTAATTACACTTAATAAAAAGTCCTCTAGATTGAATAGCAACTATCATATAGCCAAATTCTAGCCCATGATGTGTTACATCTGGTAATAGCTGTTCCTTACACACCTACCAGAGGATTAGCTGTATCCAAAAGGGGTTTCTGCTGGATCAGGTGTTTAAAAAGCTGTAAAGGATGCATATAATGGATGAAAAATAAAACAAAGAAAAAGAACTGTGTTTCCAGCTTCTACCTAAACAGCATCTCTCACTAGAATGAAGGGGTTACCATCACATCTGCACCAAAAATAAGAGTCAGGCCAAGACAGTGTTTGCTCAGATAAGACAAAGATCACATCAAAGAAAATAAGAAGAAAAGATAGGACCGAGAAGCCTGGAAGAAGGGATAGGGTTCCCTGTGAGTCAACATTTTATTTTCCTTTACAATAGGCAGAAAACACTCTCCTGTTTGTTATTTTCCCAACTATCAGTATTTCAAGTGATTAAAGACTAAAGTACTTTATTTCTCTTAGACCTCAGATAGAAAGAAAGGCCACAGAAAGGACTTGGGTTACTCTTTTGCTAAAAGAACTTTTGTACTGCGGGGACTTGGAATTGGTAAGATACACAGATGGGTACAAATGCCCCAACAGGAGGGTCACTATCCAAAGACAGTATCTTCTGAAAACAGGTCATCTTCTCTAAAGGGAAGAAGGCACGTTTATTTGTGCCACCTGAAAATAGAGAATATCTGAAATTCGTGAGTAACGTGACTTTAGTCAGTGGTTTAAGTCTCTCTCCAACTTAATCCACTACGGGAAGAGCTAACTAAAAGCTAGACCAACTAGTTTTAAATTCTAACTTTTTCCTTCTTCAGCCCTAAATCTGTCCAGAAAAGGATATAAAAGTATGAGGAAAAGACGCGAAGGTTTGTAAGAAATAAAAACATGGAAAGGAAAATGTAGGAAGATCTGTGGGATGTGTTTGCCATGGGAGAGCAGACTAATTCGGCCCTCTGTAATCCGGAAGAGAATCTGGGCACACTTCCTGTGCGCTTGGCCTGGACTGTGGGATTGTTTGCAACTGAGGCACTAGTTTTCTGGCCCCCGATGTTCAGTCAAACTTACATGCACATGCCCCACCCAAATACGAAGTAGCTGTAATACTCGATCCATAGGTTCCCACTTACGGAGAAGAGCTTATAAAAACTATGAATGAGCCTAGTTTTGCTTCAAAAATCTACAACACCACTAAGTTATGCAGATCCAAGCATGGCGTATGCAAGGGAGCTGGGGAACCCAGGGGCCCACAGGGAGCCTTGGCGCTGGGCTGAGGTGGGCGTGAAGGGCCCAGACTGCCTGCCATCGCCAGAGACTGCTCAAAGATTCCAAAGGGACCCAGCGGCATCCATTAGGAGATGCTTCTAGATTCACAGGCTGCTCTCAACTGCAGTTCGCCAGAGAATTCGTCATGCAGAAAATTATTTGAGTACCCATTTTCTGTTTTCTCAAGGGCTATAGCTAATGCCACTCTAATTTCATAAAAGGTAAACTAATTCATTATACTACTCAATGCCTTAGGACAGATGTTGACAGGCTCTGGGCACACAGGCCCGATCCAGCAGCCCAAATGCCCTTCGGAATCAAGTTTTACTGTCACACAGCCACCCCGCTTCGTGTCAGTACTGACTACAGCTGCTTTCCAGTTATTATGGCAGAGCTAGGTAGCTCATCATTGTCGTTAGTAAAACACATCATCACTTAAAGGTCTACAAAATCTCTGGAAGAATAAGTGGGGGCTCTTGATTGGACATCTAAGGGTCTGGAGAACAGGTGTGCAAAGGAGATTTTTCTATGTACAGCTTTTTATATCTGTTGAACTTTGAATCTTGTTATATAAAATGATCCAGATAGTTAAGTTTTTATTTATGTATGTATTTATTTATTTATTTAGTCTTTTTGAGACAGGGTCTCACTATGCAGATCAGGCTGGCCTTAAGCTCATTTTTGTAGGCCAAGCTGGTCTCGAACTTGCACCGATCCTCCTGCCTCAGCCTCCCGAATGCTGGGATTATAGGCGTGTGCCACCACACCGGGAAAGTTTTTAATCTAAGAAAAGAAAATATGGGGCCAGGGAGATAGCTCCATGGCACAAGTGACTCCCAGGCAAGTTCAAGGTCTTGAGTTCAAACCCCGGTCCCGTAAAAAAAAAAAATGTTGTTTGACTTTATGTGTATCTCATTTACCAGCACTGTAAAAATAACCCCGCCTCAAAAAAGACAAAAACAAAAAGAAACCACAGCACCATCCCAAAACATAACGTCCAGTTGAATGAGGCCCCAGGTTACCGTGCCCAGTGCAAAGTCAAACTTACTTCTTTGGTCGGAGCCCTGTGAGTTAAGAAACACCTGTGCTGCTCTCTGACCTCGCATCACGATTGTAGACGTGCTGACAAACAGCTACGCTGTGTATTTGTTTGTAGCTCGGGAGATGACTTTTAAGACTCAGCCCGATTAGACCACAGGGGGCTGGAGATGCAGCTCGGTGACAGAGTTCAGTCCCCACACCCAGAAAGTAAAAGCACCAGGCCACGCTACATACTGTAAATACAAAAATCAATGAGTTCAGCTACTAGGAACTCTATACAGCTCTGCTTTCAATATGTGACTCTGTGGACTAGTCAAAGTATAGTTAATTATGTAAGCTGGCTATGGTCAATCATTAAAAGCAGATTTACAAATGGTAAGGTCAAAGCTCATCAGGGATGGGTTTCTATGCCTGGTTTTGAAATGTTTAATCCCATCATGTTATATCTGAACATGCCAGGAATGGATTTGCTCCCGGGGTTGGGGGTGGAGGTCTTTTTATTAACACGGTAGAAGCAATCAAAATGAAAAGCTATATTTTTCTTCTCCTCCAGCATTTCCTAATGAATCCTGAAATGGTGTCAGACCCAAATAGAAGTTACATAAGAAAATTTATTCTGTCCAAGAAAATTCTTAGAGACCCCCAAGACAATGTGCAAAAATCCAAATCACTTGGGATGTCTTTTAAAATGCCCTAAAGTTTATTGGATAAGTAGGTCTAAAGTCAAATCTTGGTATTTACATTTTTGAAAAATCCAAGAAACTACATGTTGCCCAACTGGGAAGCGTTACTTATACTGCTTCTCCCTCTTGGAAACATTAGCGTCGGATGCCAGGCCTGATGGCACAGACCTGTAATCCCAGCACTCAGGAGGCCAAGGCAGAAGGATCGCTATGAGTCCAGGCCATCTTGAATTGCAAAGCAAGACCTTGTCTTAAACAAACAAACAAACAAATCAAAAACTTACAGGAATACATTCGTGCTCATAAAAGACATCAAAGGGCCCGGCAGGATGGCTCAGTGGTCTAAAGCGCCTGCTTGGGAGCTTGGGCAGCTTCAGGGACCGCGGTTTGATCCCCGGCACCACATGCTATGCCAGCCCTACCCTCAGGGCGGGCTGAGCTGGCCATATAAAATGAGTGAATAAACAAATAAAGGTTCTTGCCGGGTGTGGTGGCGCACGCCTGTAATCCTAGCACTCGGGAGGCTGAGGCAGGAGGATCGGTGCGAGTTCGAGACCAGCCTGGGCTACAAAAGTGAGCTCAAGGCCAGCCTCAACTGCATAGCGAGACCCTGTCTCAAAAAGACAAAAAAAAAAACAAAAACAAAAACAAATAAAGGTTCTGAAACAAGAAAAAAAATAATAAATAAAAATTTAAAAAATTATAAAAAAAAATAAAAAATAAAAGACATCAAAGGGCAGAAACAGGTGAAGAGTCAGATTACATTAGACTTTAAGAATTAAATTCAAAAATTAAGTATTCAAAAAAAATTTAAGTATTTCTTAAAATTTCAAACCATGTGGCACACGCCTATAATCCCAGCACTTGGGAGGCTGAGGCAGGAGAATCAGTGCGAGTTTGAGACCAGCCTTGGCTATACGGCCAGCCTGAACTGTATAGTGAGACCCTGTCTTAAAAATACAAAAAAAAAAAAAAAAAATTCAAACCATATTGCAATAACAAGACCCTTTCTACTCATATCCAAGATATTCAAGGCACACATGTGCACGCAAACAAACTACCGCGAGCTACATCTGCTCCTCAGAATTTCAAGTTACCTATTCATGAGGAGAAAGGTATTCTCCAAAGGAGAGATAGAAACAATCTCAGAAAATTATAAAGAAGCTAAATCTGCTGTGTTTACAAGAGCAGTAACAAAAATGTTACCTTCAGAGGTTCCGCCTTGGAGATTCTGGGGCCCTGTTGCCAGTTCACTGGAAATGGTCCATGAATAATTTTAGGGTCTTGTGCAATTGACGTTTTGTTCTGTTTTTGTAGGGGGCTGGGGGGGACGGGGTGAACAAGTCCCAATGCTATCTGGGTTCTGAGAAGCAAGCAGCAGCTATTCCGACATGGCCAGGAAGCTCCTTGGTATCATGAGGAGAGCTGGGTGCTGTGGACACAGAGGCCCTGGATGGTGGCAGCCCTGGGGAACCAGCCAATGTCTTCTCAATAAATGACCTAAGATGGCCCCACCTCATGCCCTACAGATGCTCAGACGAGATAGCTGGATGCCATTTCCTGTACTGCACAAGGAGAAAGGGCCAAGGAAATTGTGTGGTTGTCAACATAATTGTAAAAAACAGGGAGAAGATTATCTTCAACAGATCCATCATCTTAAGTGAAAGTCTGCAAAAAAAAAAAAAAAAAAAGATAGCCGGGCGTGGTGGCTCACGCCTGTAATCCCAGCACTTGGGAGGCTGAGGCAGGAGGATTGGTGCGAGTTCGAGACTAGCCTGGGCTACAAAAGTGAGCGCAGGACCAGCCTCAACTGCATAGTGAGACCCTGTCTCAAAAAAAAAAAAAAAAAGAAAGTCTGGAAAAGATAAGATGACCTTGGGGCCTTCTAGAAAGTAAGAGAACGCCCTCCTCAGCATGGTGGTATGAACCCTGGACAGGAAAGTCGTGTAGGAGGCTGGTTGCTCTCTACTCTGAGCAAGAACTGAAAACAGGCCGGGAGTGGCCCCCCCACACACAAACCCTATTGACAAGAAAGAAGCTCCTTTCTGCTTAGGGAAAAACAAGCCACAGATACATTGTTCCTGGTGCAATTCTCCTTGTGGTTGGGATAACAGGATTAAGCCATTTCGGCCATATGGCCATACGGGGAACATGGGGAACACGTTCCTGTGTACCACAGATAACATCACACAGACTTCGCAGCCAAGTTTCCACATGGAAATTTCCAAGTTTCCAAATTACTGGAGTAATTTCACCAGTTAGGTCTTACTTCACTGTGAAAGGAAGGAATTCAGGGAGAAATCTGTAATTTGGTTAAGTAGCCAGTTAAATCTATTGCTATTAAGTACCAAAAGATAACTGCTATGGCCTACTCATAGAAAGAATTAATTTTTTTTTTTTTTTTTTTTTTTTTGTCTTTTTGAGGCAGGGTCTCGCTATGCAGCTGAGGCTGGCCTTGAGCTCACTTTTGTAGACCAGGCTGGTCTCGAACTCACACCAATCCTCCTGCCTCAGCCTCCCGAGTGCTGGGATTACAGGTGTGAGCCACCACGCCCAGCCTGAAAGAATTAAAATTAAGAGTCTAAAAACAAATCCTGGGGCCAGTGAGATGGTTCAGTGGTCTAAAGCGCCTGCTTAGGAAAGCTTGGGCAACCACAGGGACCGAGGTTCAATCCCCAGCACCACGTGCTACACCAACCTCAACCGCAAGGCAGGCTGAGCCAGCCATAATACAAAAATAAACAAATAAATAAGCAAAACCTGCATTAATCTTAATTTCTCAGCGTCATATTTTGTTGGGTGTAAAGCGATTTCAGTTGGGGCTGAGGAGATAACTCCGTGGCACTGCCTGGCAAGGGCAAGGTTGTGAATTTGAACCTCAGTCCCACCAAAAAAAAGAGATAACCACTTTGGATAAAAATAAAGCTGATTCAGGGGCTGGCAAGATAGCTCAGTGGTCTAAAGCGCCTGCATATGAAACCTTAGGCAACTGTAGGGACCTTTGTTCAATCCCTGGCACCACATGCTGTGCCAGCCCCACCCCCAGGGCAGGTTGAGCGGGCCATAAGTAAATAAATAAAGTTTTAAAAAATATATTTTTTAAAAAAAGCCAAGCATGGTGGCTCACACCTGTAATCCCAGCACTTGGGAGGCTGAGGCAGGAGGATCGGTGTGAGTTTGAGACCAGCCTGGGCTACAAAAGTGAGCTCAAGGCCAGTCTGAGCTGCATAGTGAGGCCCAGTCTCAAAAAACAAAACAAAACAAAAAAAGCGAATTCATCGCGCATGTTTTTAACTCTTCCTTTCTTCCCTGCTGGGAATCGTATCCAGGACCTTCACACTGAGCTACATTTCCAGCCCTTTTGTTTGCTTTTATTTTACTTATTTATTGCTGAGGCAAGGGCTCTATGTAGATCAGAGTGATCTTGAACTTACTGTATGTTACCCAGACTGGCCTCAGACTCCCTCCTGCCTTATCTTCCAAAAGCTGGGATTCTAGATCATCCTGGGGTTCCCTAAATTGTACATAGTGAGCTCCAGCTTGATCCTCCTCTCAGCCTTGCAGGGTGCTGGGATTACAGGCCAGTATCACTTTATCCTCTTCAAAGTGGCCCTACCACTTTATTCTCTGAAGAGGCAGAGGCACGAAGAGGCGTGAAGGAAGGAGAGGACCACGTGGGGATCATCTGCAATTCCCACTACACTCCATCTTAGCCTCTTTTCTTTTCTTATTTATTTATTTATTTATTTATTTATTTTTAATTGTACCTGGAATCAAATTCAGGGCCTCGTGCAAGTTGAAGGTTTATGCGGCCCATCTTCTTTTTTTTTTTTTTTTTTTTTTTTTTTTTTTTTTTTTTTTTTTTTTTTTTTTTTTTTTTTTTTTTTTTTTTTTTTTTTTTTGTCTTTTTTTTTTTTGAGACAGGGTCTCGCTATGCAGTTGAGGCTGGTCCTGCACTCACTTTTGTAGCCCAGGCTGGTCTCGAACTCACACCAATCCTCCTGCCTCAGCCTCCCGAGTGCTGGGATTACAGGCGTGAGCCACCACGCCCGGCAATGCGGCCCATCTTAAGAACGGCTGTCATCACCCTGCCCACAGTGGAGGAAGGGAGCCCCACAGGTCCATCTGCTGAGCAGGAAGGACCCTGGAGCCGGCCAGGCCCCCACTCCCCAGCACAGGCCAGGTGTGCTGCAGGTGTGCTCGGGCATCCAGGCGGAGGAGGAAGCAGTTGTTTCCCCTCCACTGAACCTGAGGAAGGGGCCTCCCAGCCCTCTCAGAGCTGAGCCCTCCTGGGGCCTCTGCAGTCTTATCGGCATTTGTTTACTTCTCTTTGTTGGTTAATGATGCTGGCTGTGAGGAGAGCAGGAAGATAAACTCCACATCCTGGTTTCCCTGTCTCCTAAGTAAGAGGCGGGGGTCTGGGAATGCAGGGTTACCTTTGGCCTCCTGGCTCCGTGGAGACTTCAGAAGTGTTGGTAGAGACCAGAAGTAAACTGAGCAGCCCATCTATCTGGTGCTTGGGGGTCCGGCTTCGGGGCTGATTTTCCCCTCTTTGAAAGCATATTGTTGTAGGCAGCTGAATTAGATAGAAATATTATAGACAGACAGGGCCAGGTCCTCAAGGACGACATGGAAGACAAGGTTACTTTCCAACTAGAAACAGACGCTCCTCTGCTGTGGGCCACATCTCAAGACAAGAGGAAACAGAAGTAACTACATACTTCCTTAAGGGTGGGCATCAGGGATTGATATGCTAAATAAGTATCAATGACCTTAAAAGACCCTGGAAAGAGTCAAGAGCCCAAGCTCAATAGGTGGTGTTCTTGCCCTCTTGCTACGTGACTTGCCTTCCCATTGGATCCTGAAGTTAATCAATTTTGCCTGAGCAATGGTGCTTGTAATCTCATTGGTTGGCCATAGTCTTTGTCCCACCTCATACCAACCTAAGCGAGTTCACATGTCTTCTCTACAAAAGTCCCTGGAAGCCGGGCGTGGTGGCACACGCCTGTAATCCCAGCACTTGCGAGGCTGAGGCAGGAGGATCGGTGCAAGTTTGAGACCAGCCTGGGCTGCAAAAGTGAGCTCAAGGCCAGCCTCAACTGCATAGCAAGACCCTGTCTCAAAAAGCCTAAAAATAAAAATAAAAGTTCCTGGAAGAGACAGCTTCCAGGGGACACCCACTAGGGACTCTTTCCTGTCCCTCTCTGGGACAAGAGCTTTCTTTCCCTCAATAAATATGTACTGCTCATTACCTCCGAAATTCATTCCTTGGTTTTATTTTTTTTAAGAATTTATTTTATTTAATTTATTTTTTTCTTGTTTCATAACTTTTGTTTGTTTATTTGCTTATTTTTATGGCCAGCTCAGCCTGCCCTGAGGGCAGGGCTGGAATAGCATGTGGTGCCAGGGATCGAGCCGCGGTCCCTGCAGCCACCTAAGCTTTCCTAAGCAGGCGCTTTAGACTGCTTAGGAGCCATCCTCCTGGCCCAATTCTTTGGTTTTAAATAACACAAAGTCATCCCAGGTACTTGTCAGGTTGGGGATCAGTTTGGAGATCGGTTTTCCCTATATCATTTGGAGGTTCCCTATTGGAGGTCATGCACCCCAGATCAGTTTTTTTCTTCCTGCATCAATACCAAGGTCAGCATCCAACCTTGGGAACTGCGTTTGTCTGGACCAAGAACACATTCTACTTAATGTCAGCATAAATTGAAAAGCTTTATGTCTGTCAGAGCCAGGAAACACATGGCAAATTTTACTAGGTTATGCTAGTTGAGGGTAGCCTGGCCTATGTAAAAAGACCTTCCTAAAAACAAAATAATAATATTTTTAAAACATGGGCCGGGCGTGGTGACGCACGCCTGTAATCCCAGCACTCGGGAGGCTGAGGCAGGAGGATTGGTGTGAGTTCGAGACCAGCCTGGGCTACAAAAGTGAGCTCAAGGCCAGCCTCAACTGCATAGCGAGACCCTGTCTCAAAAAGACAAAAAAAGTAAAAAAATAAAAATAAATAAAAAAAATAAAAAAATAAAAATAATAAAACATGGAAGTCAGGACAACACCTCACATGCGATATGACATAAGGAGAAAAGAATCTGATTACTTGTCTAGCATGCATTTGAGGGGAAAAAATCAAATTGTTTTATATTTTATTTGGCCATTCAGTGGTTGTATTAATAAAATACATTTATAAATTTCTAAAATATATCAATAAAATAATTGATGCTGTGTATATACACAGAGAGATGTAACTTAATCTAAAAATCAATTGTCAAGCCGGGAGTGGTGGCTCACGCCTGTAATCCCAGCACTTGGGAGGCTGAGGCAGGAGGATCGTTGTAAGTTCGAGACCAGCCTGGGCTACAAAAGTGAGCTCAAAGCCAGCCTGAACTGCACAGTGAGACCCTGTCTCAAAAAGCAAAAAAAAAAAAAAAAATAATAATAATAATAATAATAAATAAAAATAAAAATAAAAATCAATTGTGAAGGGCCTGGAGAGATAGCTCAGAGGAAAAGCACCAACCTGGCAAGTACAAGGACCTGAGTTCAATCCCTGGCCCCAAGTGCTGGGCACGCCATTTCAGTCCCAGATGCAATGCCATAACCCAGGATGCCCGGTGTGCTTGCAGAGTTCCAGCCACTTCTTTCTGCCCCACAGTAGATGCATCTGCACCTAGCATCAAGTGAAGCCCAGCACAGGCATCCTTCTACACCTTGCGTAGCAACGAGTCTCACAAGCACTGGCCACACTCGGGAAGACGAGTCACTGTGGGCTCCAAAGGCCTCAGATTTCCCAGGAGGTACACGGGCCAGCAGATCTCTGTGAAATCCTGGGCTGAAAGAGCTCATGGGTTTTCTTTGCTGTTCCTTCAGTGGATGAGTAAACCTGGTAGAGCTGCATTTCGGGCAAGGGGCTATGTTTGTGATGCACCAAATATTGCAGAGGGAAGCAAAATCCTGCTTTTCAGGAGAACCAGGTTAGAGTACAATTGAAACCCATGATCACTGTATATAAAAGTTTAACCTGTCCTCAAACAGGAAATTTAAAAAAAGATATAGATCTTGCTTCTAAGATCTAAGGTAATACATCAGAGGACCCAATTTCTTTTTTAATTATTATTATTATTTAATTTTATTTTATTTATTTATTTATTTATGTTGCCTTTTTGAGACAGGGTCTCGGTATGCAGTTCAGGCTGGCCTTGAACTCACTTTTGTAGCCCAGGCTAGTCTCAACTCATGGCAATCCTCCTGCCTAAGCCTCCCAAGTGCTGGGATTACAGGTGTGCACCACCACGCCCGGCTCCAATTTCTGAACAGAGAAAAACATATCGATCATGATCTAAAAATGGAAAACACTTCTTCTATCAAAGTGGCCACTAGCTGGGTGTTGTGGTACCTGCCCGTCATCCCAGCCCCTGGGAAGCAGAGTCCAGAGGATGTGTTATGGTTTATGTATGGTTGTCCCTCAAAAGCTTCATGCAGTCATGGGGCAGGGACTTCCATAGATTGAGACTTGACTCATGAGTCACTGGGATTATGTATTTTAGTACTGATGAGATTATGAATCTGAATACTGCTGGGAATTATAGGTGTGGCCTGAGGCAGGTAGGCTAAGGCAGGTAGCCTGATGTAGTATAAGCAGAGACAGAGAGAAACTCACATTGTTGCTATCTGCTGCAATTTTGTTTTGTTTTGTTTTGTTTTTTTTGGTCTTTTTGAGACAGGGTCTCGCTATGCAGTTGAGGCTGGCCTTGAGCTCACTTTTGTAGCCCAGGCTGGTCTTGAACTTGCACCAATCCTCCTGCCTCAGCCTCCCGAGTGCTGGGATTACAGGCATGAGCCACCACACCCGGCTTACTGTCGCCATTGTTGCTGTTCCACTGCCATGAACTTCTGGTCTCTGCCCTGTGCCCCTCAACCTTGGATCCAGCTGAGTATGAACTGAAGCCTCCAGAAACTGTGAGCTAAATAAACCTCTCCTTCCTTCATTTTGAGTGTTGGGTATTTGTCCCAGCAACAAGCAAAAAGTAACTAAAACAGGATACTACAGTCTGAGGCCAGCTACATGAGTTCAAGGCCAACCTCAGATACATAGTGAGATCTTATGTCAGAAAACCAAAAAATACATTTTAAAATTACTCAGAAAAATATAAATAATACTATTTTATTTTTGATCTTTTTGAGACAGGGTCTTGCTATGCAATTCAGGCTGGCCTTGAGCTCACTTTTGTAGCCCAGGCTGGTCTGGAACTCGCACCGATCCTCCTTCCTCAGCCTCCCCAGTGCTGGGATTACATGTGTGCGCCACCACACTGACTTAATTTAAAAAAAAAAAAAAAAAAAGTAAAGATGCTTACTTCCTCAAACAGGAATTTGCACAGAAGGCCTCAGAGAGTATTTTTGTCTTCTGCAAAAACATTCCTCTCCAGTATACTAGCATTCTTAGAATCATCTTTGTAGTATTATACTTGAAAGAATAAATTTGTACTCTCGTTCTTGACCATAATTCCAAAATCCAAACATAAGAAAACCAAGGCATGGCCAGGCATAGTGGTGCCGAACAAGCAGCAACAACAGTAGCTCTCTTTCTGTCCCTTAGATTCCATCCAGGCTGCCCGTGGGCAGCACACACACACAGATTGGGACATCATACCATAAATCAACCCCAGCATCAGATCCTTGGTCCCAACATCACACACTCTAGATGCAGCCTGCTCAGAAAAGCCCCACCTAGGACCTCATGAGAGTTTGTGGGATGACATCTGAATCGAAGCCATATCAACTGAAGGCCGAGGAGGACTGCTGAAAATCTGAGGCCAGGCTGGTCTAAATGAAACCCTATCTAAAAACAAAAAAAACGGGGGGGGGGGGGGGGGGGGGGGAGGTGTGGTGGTGCACACCTGTAATCCCAGCACTTGAGAGACTGAAGCAGGAGGATCAATGTGAGTTCAAGACCATACTGGGCTACAAAAGTAAGCTCAGGACCTGAACTGCATAGGGAGAACCTGTGTCAAAAAGGCGAGACAGAGAGAGACAAAGAAAAGAAAGATCAAGTTCCCTCACCATGATTAAGGCATGAAAATCTAGCTAAACTTGATAATGAAATCTGACTTCGACAAAAGTGAAGCTTAGGGGCTGGGGAGATAGCTCAGAGGCACAAGTGCCTACTGGGCAAGTGCAAGGTCGTGAGTTCAAACCCTGGTCCCACAAAAAAAAAAAAAAAAAAAAAAAAGACAAAAGTGAAGCTTATTATAGTCCTTCGTTGCTTAATTTACAGAAAGGCCATCACCAAAGGCAGCAGTCAGGACACCTCATGCTTCCAGGTATTTCAGCCTCTCCAGCTGTGCGACCGTCTCGAGGGTGTGCACAAGCTGTGCCACCCACCCGTTTCAGCCTGCCATTGCCTCCTCATGGAGAAGGGGGACAGGTCAGCTCACAGCAACTCCATCTTCCGCTGTGAATTTTCAAAGCTGTAAAAATATCTAAGGCACAGCAACTGGCTCCCAAGACAGCTCAGCGATGGCAGCCCCCGCTGGTGCCCAGCTCTTAGAATACCCAAATACCCAAGGGCCTCCTTCTACCTCAGTCAAAAGTAACCTCAACAGTAGTGGCTTGTTTTTTGTTTTCTGGGAGTTTTTTTTGTTTTTGGGTTTTTCTTTTTGGTTTTTTTTTTTTTTTTTTGTCCTTTTGAGACAGGGTCTTGTTGTGTGGTTCAGGCTGGCCTTGAGCTCACTTTTGTAGCCCAGGCTGATCTCGAACTTACACCAATCCTCCTGCCTCAGCCTCCCAAGTGCTGTGATTACAGGCATGCACCACTATGCCCGGCTTTAGTTATCTTCTTTGGAACTAATTTTTTTTTTTCAGTACTGGGAATTGATCTCAGGACCTTGCACTCACCAGGCAAATGCTTGTTCTACTGAGCTATCTCCCCAGCCCCAAGGAGCTTCATCTTTATTCTTCTATGAAGCAGAAGTTCTTCCCGTAGGCCTTAACTCTGTCTTAGCCACAGTAGATACACTAATCTCATTCCGGTGCAAGGAACTTAAGCACTGTCCATTTTTCTTAGCATGCACTTGCAGTGTACCTTCATGTAGACTTGGTACGTGTGCAAAATGCATTCTTTTTTTTTTTTTAACTTGTTTATTTATGTTTTATGGCTGGCTCAGCCTGACCTGGGGGCGGAGTTAGCACAGCATGTGGTGCTGGGGATTGACCCATGGTCCCCGCGGTTGCCTAGGCTTTCCTAAGCAGGCACTTTAGACTGCTGAGCCATCTTGCCAGCCCAGAACACTTTTTTTTTTTTGGTCTCAGGGTCTCACTATGCAGTTCTCACTTTTGTAGCTCAGGTTGGTCTTGA
This sequence comes from Myocastor coypus, assembly GCA_004027025.1. Lineage (NCBI taxonomy): Eukaryota > Metazoa > Chordata > Mammalia > Rodentia > Myocastoridae > Myocastor > Myocastor coypus. Next base: position 21,898 of record PVJA010032767.1, read on the forward strand.
ACTTGCACCGATCCTCCTGCCTCAGCCTCCAGAGTGCTGGGATTCCAGAACACATTCTTTTTTTTTTTTTTTTTGTCTTTTCGAGACAGGGTCTCGATATGAAGTTCAGGCTGGCCTTGAGCTCACTTTTGTAGTCCAGGCTGGTCTTGAACTTGCACCAATCCTCCTGCCTCAGCCTCCCGAGTGCAGGGATTACAGGCGTGAGCCACCACGCCCGGCTCCAGAACACATTCTTAATTGAGTTTTCTGCTTTCCTTCCCCCACCTCCTGGTGCTTGTCCCTTTTAAATGCAAGGAATTTAAACACTCCCATTTCTGTAGTGGAGAAAGCTTATTATTTTTTATTGAGTACTATTTCTTCCAGAATTAGGAAATACATCAAGGCAGCTGGAAAGCAGCGTTGAAATAAACCCTGCTGGCCTGAACGCCAATACTAATTTCAGTCATATCAATGTGCTCAACTGGCAAGAAAACTGGCCCAAGCGTTGACTGAAGTTGTGCTTTATTTGGAGCAGGGGAGCACTGCTAACGGGCTAGAGCGCCCCGTGTCCCCGGGACCTGACCCAATGCTGTGCCTTCCGCGACAGGAAGAGCAGGAGCCGTGAGTGTTCCTTTATTCCTGCGCAAACTTCCCGCCGCGACGAGAATGCGGTTTTATTGACGCTGTGCTCACCCCATGGAGCAGGCCACAGTCCTGTTTACCTTGGGTTGTTTTCCTGCTGTCACAGCAGTAATTTTGTCTCAGGGGTCAAAGAAAACTATCCTAGAGGGATTCAGAAGAAAACGATAAATAAACAAACAAACATATACCTGGGAAACCCATGTATTCCTCTTTGAAGGATGACATGGTTTTTTGTTTGTTTTTGTATTTTAGGGAAGGATCTACAAGGTGTTCAGGGTCTCGCTACTAGATCGGGACTCATAGTGATCAGCCTGTTTTCAGCCTCCCACGAGCTGGGATTATGGGCGGAAGCACAGCGCCACCGTCCAGTCTCAATTCCCATCTCAGCGTGCCCTAGGGGCGGGGCCTGTATGCCAGGCTTGGGTATAGAACCCCTGGCCCTGTGCCTGCTTGCAATCTTTAATCCACTGAGCCATCTGGCGAGTCATATGATATATGTTAGTTATATGCGGTGACTGCACTGTGCTTACAGGGCTGTTAAGGAGCATTCAGTTGTCACTGTCCCGAGCTGCTGATGGATTTTTTTTTTTTTTTTAAATATACATTTAGTACAGGGTCTACAGGGTCTCACTAAGTAGATCAGACTCGTAGTGCCTCTCCTGTTTTCAGCCTCGCAAGTGCTGGGATCACAGGTGGTGCCTGCCACCAACCCCAGTCTCAATTGCTGTCTCAGCACACCCTGGGGCTGGAACTGGCACAGCACACCAGGGACCAAACCCAGGCTTCTCCACTCTGCCTAAGTAGGTGCTGCAGTTCGCTGAGCTATCTGGCTAGCGTTTTTGTTTGTTTGTTTTTTGGCAGGACCAGGGTTCGAACTCATGACGTTGCACTTGCCAGGCAGGCACTTGTGCCACGGAGCTATCTCCCAGGCCCCCAGCTTTTTTTTGTTTTTGTTTTTTGTCTTTTTGAGACATGGTCAGACTATGCAGCTCAGGCTGGCCTACAACCTACTTTGTAACCCAGGCTGGTCTCAAATTCATGGCCATCCTCCCTAGGCCTCAGCCTCCCTAGTGCTGGGATTACAGGTATGTACCACCATACCTGGCCTGGAAAATTTAGAACTGCTGAATAGCCACAAACTGGTTTCATCTGGTTTCTTTCCATTGTTTTTGGCCTCAGTATAGGTGGTAATGAGGTTAGGATGTAGTAGCCATTGCTGAGGTCTGTATATGGGGAGTTCCCAGCACACCCTTCCTTAATCCCGGGCTACAAAAGTGAGCTCAAGGCCAGCCTCAACTGCATAGCAAGACCCTGTCTCAAAAAGACAAAAAAAAAAAAAAAA
>PVJA010032768.1:0-23863 GCA_004027025.1 Myocastor coypus
GGGGGGGGGGGGGGTTGCTCGGCCCAGAGCCCAAGTTATGCCAGGCAGGGAGCAGGTCCTTGGGCACCACTGGCCCAGATTCATGCCAAACGTAGGGAAAGCTGCTCTTGGAACCCTCCCCACGGTCTGTCTGCCTGTCTGTCTGTCTGTCCACGCTCCTGCCCAGTTACTTCAATGCACTTTGGCACTGCCATTGGACAGGCCTTTGCCCTGCAGCCTGCGCGGCCTTGCAGTCACTCTGGAGTCCAGGCTGGCCTCGGACTCCCAGAGATTCTCCTGCCTCAGCCTCCTGAGTGCCGGATGACAGGCGTGCGTTCCCGCGCCCCGCTGGCCTTCCGACAAACGCACTTAAGTACACAGGAAGGCTGCAGGCAACACGTCAGGCCTCTGGGACACCGTGATCGACACAGCCCAGCGGCCGGGTGTGGGGGTGCGCTCCTGTCACCCCCGCACCGGGAGGCCGAGGCAGGAGGATCTCTGCGAATCAGAGGCCGGCCGGGACTGTACAGCGAGACCCTGTCGGAAAGACAAGGGGGCCGGGCGTGGTGGCTCACGCCTGTAATCCCAGCACTCGGGAGGCTGAGGCAGGAGGATCGGTGTGAGTTCGAGACCAGCCTAGGCTACAAAAGTGAGCTCAAGGGCAGCCTGAACTGCATAGCAAGACCCTGTCTCAAAAAAAAAAAAAATACAAGGGAAGTATGACTTGGACGAATTCACCTGTTACTGCCCCTGCGGGTGAGCCCTGCAGGGATGACGTTTTTTGTTTTGTTTTGTCTTTTTGAGACAGGGTCTCGCTGTGCAGCTCAGGCTGGCCTTGAGCTCACTTTCATAGCCCAGGCTGGTCTCGAACTCTCACAGGTCCTCCTGCCTCAGCCTCCCGAGTGCTGGGATCACAGGTGTGCGCCACCACGCCCGGCTTGCAGGGATTGACTTTTGAGGGGCAACTTAGTCTGACAAGTGCTTCGGTGGCTGCAGACACACAAGGGGCTCATACGGGGCACGTTCCACAGAGCCACACAAAATGCCGCTTCTTTCTGAAAAGTGAGAAAAATTATCTTCCAGGAGCAAAGAGGCTGTCACAGCTGCCAGGCCTGGTGGGGACGCCAGGCAGGGACCCGAGGAACAGCAGGAGAGGAGGAGATGGCGTCGAGGCTCAGGCATCACAACCCACCGGGGTCCCTGCAGGGGGCACCGGTGTTGGATCTGGAGAGGAGACCCCCCTGCCTCAGCCTCCAGAGCCCAACAGCAGTGTCCTCATGAGGGATGGAAGGCAGGGGGTGGGAGAATGGCCCCCGTGGCTCATGGCACCACCAGGCACATGACAAAAAAGAACGTCGTAGCAAGTGATCTGCAGATGAATAAATGGTTGGACAGATATTCCACCTGGTGGAATATTACTTGGCCATGAAAAAGAAGGCAGCTCTAATGCTGGCCTCAATACGAATGGACCTTGAGTTTGCCATGCTCAGTGAGCGATGCCGGAGATGGGGGCACAGAGGACTGCACTGCTGTGGAACACCAAAGACAAATAGATTCATTCATTCATTTTTGCGGTACCAGGGATCGAACTCAGGACCTTGCACTTCCCAGGCAAGCACATATTCTATTGAGCTATCTGCTTGGGCCTAAAATAAGCACATTTACAGCGACAGAATGCAGTTACTGCATGCCAGGACCCGAGCAGGACAATGGGACAGGGCGGGACATACACCCAGACCTTCTATTCTGTTGTCCTCTTTCAGGAGTGCAGAGTATTTAGAGGCCAGAGCAGACGGTGGCCGTGGGGCCCTGGTGCCAGCTCCGGCTCTGATCGTGACCGAGCATCCACTGTTCCCTGGCGCTGGCCTCGGCCTTGTCCTGCCCGCGCTGGCCTTGGCCTCCAATGCCCCCGCTGTGCTGCAGTCCGGTGCAGAGGAGCGGGCAGCTGGCGGCTCCCTCTCGGGGCTGGGGGTGGCTGCGGTGGAAATCTCTGCACAAAAGCCCCGAAATCAGCACGCCCCCGAGGCCTGGGGCAGGCGCAGCTCGGAGAGCGCGGTCCATGACGGCTGCTCCAGCGCAGGGGCGTCATGGCGGACGGGCGCGAGGGGGGGATCGTGCTCTGCACGGGGGCCGGGAAGTGGGGTGTCCACCCAGCGTCGCAAAGCACCACACGAGACCAGCGCGACCTTCGCAGGGGTGTGCGTTGGGTGAATGGGACACGGCGGAGCTGTGCCGGCAGAGGGCGTCCTGCGGGTCTGCACAGCACAACGGGGCGGCCTTGGAGCACGGCGCATGCGGGTCCTCCTGGCTGCCTCCCACGACACAGCGACCAGGTCCAACGCCCCTCAATCCGTCACTTCACAATGGTGCCTTGCAGGCAATGTGCACTTGCCTCTATTTTGTTAAAAAGTGGATGATGCAGTGTGCCAACCAGGTCACCGTTCCCCCGGGTCCGTCGCGCTCTGCGGCAGCAGCACTGTCCAGAGGAGCCAAAAGGCAGAACCAGCCCAAGTGTCCTGGGATGGGTGACTGGGTGGAGACAAGGCACTTTGACCACTCGATGGAATATTACATAGCCAAGAAAAATGAACAAAGCCTAGATGCCCCGGACGGCACGGCTGGATCCTGAGGACGTGGTCCTCTGCCTGTGGGCTACAAAACTGAGCTCAAGGTCAGCCTGAACTGTACAGTGACACCCTGTCTCAAAAAGACAAAAAAAAAATCTGTCCATTGTCAAGGGGGTGCACGGTGATTTATTTGTTCCAGAGAAATACTATGCAGCCATGAAAAAGCCTGGCTCTGACCCTGACTGCAGCACGGAGGGACCTTGGGGCTGTGCTGCTCAGGGAATGTTCCGGCCTCTTCGGCGGTGGTGGTGGCCCAGCCCCAGAGTCTGCACGATGCCCCTGGAATGTCTGAGTGGCAAGAGCCGACTGTGTGTCCCATGACTGTGACTCCTGGTAACTGGGTGCGCGGTGCCTGGCGTGCCTGGGCCCGGCCCATCTCGGGCTGCCGAGCGGGTGATGATGCCTCAGAGCGTGGAGGCTCTGTCCCTGGTAGCCCCGCCTTGCCCACCTGCCCTGCCTCCATCTGCAGGGCAGTGCTCCTGGCCCCTGGCTCTTTCCGGTTCCTCTCCAAATTCCCTGACACGAATTTCTGACCTGGAAGCAGGATCCCGGCTTCAGAGCGCAGCGGGCTGAGGACAGAGGCGGGCGGCGTGGGCTCTGGGCTTCCCCGGGCCAGGATGAGCTCGGGATGGGCACGGCCCAGCGCGCTGCCTGGCGCTGGAGCCTGCAGTCCCGGGCCCGCGAGGCCGAGGCCGGGGTCTGGGGAGCCCTGTCTCCGGCCTGAGCACCGGGGCCGAGCGGGGCCACGCTGTCCCGCGCTGGCCTGTTTTCCATAATCGTCGCGTCCGGGGGCGGGGCAGGGGGGCCAACAGCAAGAGATTCCTGTTCTGTTGTAATCCTGGCTCTAAGCAAATTTAATGGCCCTGTTATTGCCGAGTGAAATTACATCCGTATGAAACGAGTTACAAAGTGCCTTTGTACGGTGCGTTTTTCAATAATCAGAAAAAGGGTCTGGGTCGTGTCGGGGCATCTGTTCTTTATTAGCACTTCGGCAGAGAGGGGCTGGCGCTCGGGGTGCGGGCTCTGTTTTCATTAAACGCCTAGGCCAGTGGGGCCGTTTTTATATTCAAGCCAAAATCTATAACGTGAATGGCAAAAAAAAAAAAAAAAAAAATCAATTCAAGAGGAGACAGAAAAACCCCAGCGCCACATCCGACACGCGTGCGCCCCACGTGGGGGATGGAGGAGCAGGGGGAGCCACGGGGTCCCGGGGAGGCAGAACTCGGGGCGCGTCTGGTAACAGAGCTAGGGCGCAGGCTCCGGAACAGCGATCGGAGCGCATGGGTCCCCGCTTTGCGGGCCCCAGGCAGGGAGCCCCGCGAGCCCACCGAACAGCTTCCCAAGAGCCGGCTCAGGACGGCCCGAGGCCCTGTCCTGCCTAATGCCCACGGCCCCGCTCGCGAGGCGCCCTGCTGGCTCCCCGAGCCCGGGGCTGCGCGCACTGCCAGGACACGCAGGGACGCCGGGAGCCTCTTAGTCCTCAGCCCACGGTGCTGTCGGGAGGTGCGGGGCCTTTAAGAGGAGGGGCTTGAGGGTGGAAGTGAGGTCATCACGCTCGTGACCAGGGTGGGCTCTGCCCAGCCCGGCCTCTTCCGGTGCCCTCCCTTACTTCCTGTCCACCATGAGGACAGCAGGTATTTTTCCACCATGTTGCCCCGTGCCCCCATGCAAGACAGACAGACAGACGGACAGACAGGCAGGCAGATGATAGGATGGGTAGGTAGATAGGGTACATACGTACATAGATACGTAGACAGGTGGACACATATATACATACATGCTACATAGATGGACAGATACACACATACATGATAGATACATACATAGACACATAGATGATAAATGTATACATACATACATACATGGATGCACAGACAGACAGACAGACGGAGAGATAGATGACAGGATGGATAGGTAGATAGCACTCATACATACAGACATACACAGACACACACACATACACGGTACATGCACATACATAGATGCCTAGGGGGTAGAGCTATAGCTATTGATTTCCCAGGCTCCCCGGCGCTGGGCCGGGAAGCCACACCCCACCTGCCCACACTCGGGAGTCCCCCCGGCCTGGGCCCCTGGCTGCTTGCCACGCCTGAGAAGCCCTGTGCACGACGCCCCGCGCTCAGCTGACCGCTTTCCATCTTGGGCCAAACGACCCGAGAGGAGCAGCGGGTCACGGAGGCCGGGGAGGCCGGAGAGGCTCGCAGTGCGGAGGCCGCGGTCCGTGGCGGCGTGGACCACGGGCGTGGCACCCGTGTCCCGGTGGCCGGGAAACAGGGCGAGGGGACCAGGCAGGGCCACGGACGTGAGGTCGCTGCACCCCGGCAACCCCACCATCTCCACTGGTGGCCCTGGGGCCCGCCACGGTGCTGGCGCCTGAGTCCCCTCAGGAAGCACCCAGGTCCCTGGGGCCACCTGCCACCATGGCACCTCTGCACAGCCTCCCCCACCGGCATGGGGGAGTGGGGGAGGTGAGGCCTGCGTTCAGCGTGGCCCGGTTGGGGTGCTTTGAAGTTCCCCAAGCGCGGTGGCCGCGTTCCAGGGCCTTTAATCAAGGCGCTCGGGTAACTTGAATCGAATTGTTAAATATTTTGGGAATTACTATTGGTGACGTGGAGGGAGGGGGCAGGGGACGGAGCGGGCCCTGGTAGAGGCTGGGGAGGCACAGAGACGGGGTGGTCGTCTTCCCCGCCGCCCTGCGCCCGTCTGTTGGTCCATCCTTCCATCTGTCTGCTCATCTCTCTGTCCATTCGTCCGTCCCTTCACCACTGTGTTCTTCCTGTCGGCTCCTGGGGAGACTCCGCCCGGGGACGCCCAGGGCAAATGTCGGGGCGTGCAATGACGCACGTGCTGGGCAAGGCCCTGGGGTGAATTCTGCGGGGCGCTCTCCTGCGGGCACCCCGTGTGGGCTCGGGGCACAGACCTGGCGCCCCCCCCAAGCCTGCTGTGTTGCAGGGCGCTGGGAGGAGCTTTAGGTCCCGGGGTGCAGGGCAGGAGTGTGAAGGGCTCTCTGGGGCCAGCCTGACAGCTCAGCAGACTAAAGCGCCTGCTTGGGCTCAGCCCCGCGGACGGGGTTCGAACCCTGCGAACTGTGCTGGCCCCGTGCCCAGGGCCTGTCGAGGCAGCGATTGGGACTGGGTGTAGTGGCGCCCGCAATGCCAGCGCTGGGGAGGCTGAGGCAGGAGGATCCCCACGAGTCCCATCTAGTAGTGAGACCTGTGGACCCCGTAGACCTTGTACCAAATACAGAGGAAAAGAAAAAGGTGCGGGGTTTTCGTGGCCTGGCTCATTCAGATTGAAACGAAGACCATTTAGCGGGGCGTGGAGGCGCCCCCGAACACCCCAGCCGCCCTCAGGAAGCTGAGGTAGGAGGGCTGCCACGAGTTCAAGACCAGCCTAGGCTATGGAGCCAGACCCAGTCACTAGAAACAGCACAATGGAGAACTGAGTAGAAAGCATTTACACAGGCAGGCAGCCATGAAGGGAGACGCGTTTCCGGAGGCGCGTCCTGACCCACGTTTAGGGAACGTGGCCTCTTCTTGGAGGAGAATAATAGCACAGAGGGCAGGGTCTCACGGGGCCGCGATGGCCCTAGGGGACGGCACTGGGAGACTACAGCGGGGAGGCCTTGGGAAAGCTCCTGCATGATCTACGCCTCCCTGCGCCCGCTGCTCGGCACCCCAGGCTGCTGGCCCCACCGAGACCCAAAGTTTCACCAGCGCGGCTTCGCCTGCTGGGGCTCTGGGCCCGGGGCTCCCTGCAACCCCAGAGACCCCACAGCGATGAAGCTGGGCCTCATCAGAGCCTTGAGGCTTGTGCTCGTAAGAACAGCACGGCCGGCCTGGCATGTGTCTGTCTGTCTGTCTGTCTGTCTCTCCCTCTCCCTTGCTTGCCCCTCTGTCCCTCCTTCCGTTGCTCTTTCAGGTTAATTTACTAGATATTCAAACGCCAGCTCCCGCTCAAGGTTGTTTCCAGTTTAATTTGCATTTCGCCTGCAGGTATAAAGGGGCGGCCGGGGCTGCTCCCGTGAGTGGATGCCAGGCCCGGGAAGGGGTGGGGAGCACAGCCCGCGCCCGCCAAAGCCTCGGGCCCTGCGAGTTGCCCCGGGAGGCCGTGCCAGGGCGTTGGGGTGCAGGCTGCATCCCCTGGAGACAAAGCCTCTGTCCTGGACAGGCAGAGGCAGCGCCCCGGGGGGGATGGGCTGGGACACAGGGTCCTAAGGCCACGGGCTGGGACCTGCAGTCCACAGGGTCGGGGTCCCCTCGCTTGAGAGCCACAGGGTCGGATCTTCAAGGCTGGGTCTCCCACGATGAGGGACAACGAGGGCTGCGAGCCTGGGTCTCCAGAGCGCTGGGCATGGGGCCGGATCGGCTCGGGTGGGCTCCGGGGGCCTGGGATGCACGGGGGCAGGGCCACTGGGCCGGGCCCCACAGATCCACGGGTTGGACACATTCGACTGGGTCTCCTTAGGCCAGGACTTCGAGGGTCTGGAAGGGTCAGATGGACATGGGCAGGGTCGGAGGGATGTGGGCGGGGTCGGATGGGAGTGGGCGGGGTCGTGAGCATGGGCGGGGTCACATGGATGTTGGTGGGGTTTGTGGGTCAGATGGATGTGGGCAGCGTTTGTGGGGTGGTATGTACATGGGGCGTCGGGCCGGTCGCATGGACGTCGGGGGTCGGTGGGGTCAAGGCCTCATGTCCCCCCCAAGGCTGGAATTCTCACAGCTCAGGCTCCATACAGCCGAGATCCGTCCTGTGAGATCCACGCGTCCGAGGTCCATGTATCGACGTACCACAGCTGAGACCCCCGTAAGATGGTGGCCCCTCCCCTCGAGACCCCACATGGGCCCAGCTGAGGAGGCCTAACGCCGCCCTCTTGGGGAGACGCCGGGCAGGCCCAGACCCATGCGCCATGGCGGGCTGTGTGCCACGACCTCTGCGCCCAGCTCCGGGCCTCCGCTCTCCGTGGCTTCACCTCTGCCTCCTCTGGTCACTGTGAGCCTGGCCCCTCTTCCCCACTGTCGCTTTGACCTTGGCACGGACGTGACCCCAGACAGCACAGGCTCCGGGCAGCCGCCCTTGCCTTGAGTTCCGGGCGTCCGGCCTGGTCTCGGCAGCGGGGAAGCTCACTGCATGCAATAGCTGGTTTTAAAATAAAGCTGAGAGGAAATATTAATGAATAAAAGAAAGGCAGGGGCTGGGGAGATAGCTCTGTGGCACAAGTGCCGGCCTGGCAAGTGCAAGGTCGTGAGTTCAAATCCCAGTCCTACCAGAAAAGAAAAAGAAAAACAAAAGAAAATAAAGGTAGGCATTGCCAGTGCACAGGGGCACCTTGGTAGCTGGGGAGGTCGAGTGCATACAGCAGGACTGTGCACCCCAGCTTGGGCAGGCACAGTGAGTGCTGTACGCCAAGCACCCCTAATCCTACTGCTGAAAAGAATCCATAGGTTGGAGCTTTTCTCTGCAGAGCAGTGGTAGGGAGACACAGGGGTTTTGGAAGGTAGTCACAGTTACGTGAGGCACTGAGGCTGCCTGTAGGGGACCCGCGCCTGCATCACAGAGACCCAGGTGGCCTCGATCCCTCACCCCACGAGGACCCAGAAGGAAGGCCCCAGCTGTGACCCAGGAAGCGACCTGAGCAGCCCCGGGCGCCGCCATGCCTGGGCCTCGGACTCGGGCCTCCAGGACGGGGCCACCGTGCTCCGCGGGGTGCCAGCGCCCAGGCTGTGAGTCACACAGGGCGGCTGAGGTGCGCAGGAGGCTACCTGGCCAGGAAATCCCGGTCCCGTCCTTGTCACCGCGCGCCCCCCCAACCTTAGAGCTGCCCCGACCCAGGCGCGTTCTGAGTGCTTTGCAGATGGTGGGCGGCCGGGCCATGGATCCCGGCTCCCGTGGCCCGTCACCAACCACAAGCCCCGTCGGCCTGCCAGCTGGGGAGCTCGGGTCGCTCCGGGCAGCTGGGCAGCGAACCCCACTGGGCTCCGCGACCGCCATGGCCCCCGCTGCAGCCGGCTGTGTGCGCGCGCCCCCAGGTCCCCCCCCCCCCACTGAGCCTGCAGGGAGCTCAGCGCGGCGCCGGCGGGGGCGGCTGCGAGCGGCTACCCTGTCCATCAGGCGCTGAGTGACGCAGACAGCTCCTGTCCTCCCAGGCTGGGTTAACGAGGCCGGGGACGTCAGCGCAGGCCTGGCCAGGTGCGTTCCGGCTGGCACGCAGGGACAGCTCCTCAGCCTGCGAGCCGGCAGCAGACAAAATAAATTGACCTGTGCGTGGGCGAGGGTGAGGCGCTGATGGCCGCTGGTGGGGGAGGGGGAGCCTGACAGCGAGCCTGGTGAGCACAGCACCGCCAGGCCGAGACCGGGCGGCAGCCCAGCCGCCAGCGGGGGTCCCGGGGCGCGGGGTCCTCGGTCCTGTGCTGTTGTCCTGACGCCTTTATGTGACCTCGCTGGGAGAAATGCAGCCCCTTGGTGCGGCGGAGGCTGTGGAGGCCGCCGAGGCCCGCCCGGGCCTCGAGCAGGGGGTGGCACGCGCGTGTGCGTGTGCGCGTGTGTGCGCTCATGTGTGTGCGCACGCTCGCGTGGGTGTTTGTGTTGTAAATGCTACAGTGCAGTCAATTAAAATACAGTCAGCCTGACACCCGCAGAATACACGATGATCAAAGCCCAAAATGCCCATACAACTCCTGACATGAAAACACCGTGTTTGGCGGCAGAATGACACGCGGGAACAGGCCAGGTAATTACGAGGGACTCTGTGATATAGCTGTTGCCGCGGCGGCTGTCGGCCGTCTCCGCAGCCTTCAAACGCGGGCGCGGCTGGCGGAGCGGTGACATCCTCGTCGCCGCGCGCTACAGATGGCTTCTCCGCGGTGCCTGAATTAATTTGACAGTAAATAGGTCGCCGCGCTTACCGGCTCCTTTTAATACACTTTTTTAATTGCTGTGAGACTAGGTGCTGGGTTGGCCTTTTTTTTTTTTTTTTTTTCCTCCCTCTCTTTTCCTCGGTCCTTGTGGGACAAACCACCGGGGAGGTCTCTGCACACTTCGCGGCGGGCACACTGCGTGCCATGCACACCCGGTCATGCACACGGGCGTGCAAGATAGGTGTCCAGCGCGTGCGTGCGGGGTGCGCGCCGCTCGCCCATGTGCCCGGCGCACAGACGGCGCCGTCGCCGGCTTCCTCCCGGCTGGCCTTGACGTGTTCATTAAATTAACCGGGCGGGAGACAGATGCACGGGTCCCGAGCAGCTGCGGAGCGGAGCGGCCCGCATGCGCTCGCCCAGTAATTGGTGTAATGGATTCTGCGGAGCTCGGCGCGCTCTCTGCCTTCTCCCGAGCAAACTAATTACAGCTTTTTACATTACATTCTAATAGATTTCAATTTATCTCCTCTAAATTATCACAATAATTACAGTAATAAATTAGGCGCATCGGCCCTGTGCATCAACGCAGCCGCGCTGACTGCAGGGGAAGCCGGCGCCGCCGCGCGTTTGTTGAGTGACTGCTCGACGGCGCCGGGGGCTGGGCCAGGGTGGCTGCGGCTAACGACTGTGCCTGGCCACCGTCTTCTCCGCACCTGTCCTGGGTCTGTCAGCGCACGGGGCCTCCCCGTGTCCCCACCCCGAGCGCAGTGGCCCTCATTCAGGTCGTCACAGCCTCACGTCCGTTTTAATGGCCCCATTACAGAGACAGCCCAGAGTCAGTGGCCTTAATGGCGCCATGTCAGCGTCAGGACAGGACACACGAGGTCCGCAGCCGGCCAGCCTGACAGGGCCCTTCCTGCGTGCTCCCCGTCAGGCGTTGAATTTTGCTCTTTATTTACACTTTCGAGTTTCTCACGGCAGAAAAGCCATGAGGCACTAGCTCCCGGGTGTCTGATTTATTCCACTTAATATCGCGGTCGCAGGGCACATCCGTCTGCCTCTGCATAATTGCCCTGCGGATGCTGTGCTCTGCTAAAAGGAGGAGCGGGGAGCGCTTACGGATTTTTCTTTTCCACTTCTCTGTTTTAATTCCTTCTAACTTTTTAAAAAACCAACATTACCCGCTCATACCCGCTAATCTACGCAACTGTTCTGAACGCCATCTTATGCAATACAACAGCTGTTGTTGAATTATTATTTTGTTTAGTGAAATTCTCTATTGTCTCTATTTTTTTTTACCATTTCCTACTGTCTTTTTCCTTAAAAGTGGGCCCTTTTTATGACCGCATAATACTCCACAGTGTGACTATGTCTTCCATGTCCATTCATCTGCAGGTGGGGAGGTTTAGCTCCCGAGAGCTGGTATAACCCTGGGCGGTGCAGTGAAGGGAGATAGGCACAGGGGGCTCACACAGCGACGGCGCAGCGGCGGCCTTGGCTAGCGGTCTATAGCTGTGGAAACAATTCAGAAACGCCCAGAGCTCCGGGAGAAACCCGTGCGCACAGCCGCAGCGCTTAGACCCCGTGGGGTGCGGTGCAGGGCCCGCCCCTGGGAAAGATGGCGGCTCCTGTCGCTGCGCCAGGCTTCTGTTACCATGGCAACATGGAACCCTCCGGGTCGCAGAGCATAGCCACTATGCATGAACCAAGGAACCTGACCGCATGCCGATAAAACTTTATTGACACAAACACAGGGCGGGCCAGGTGTGTGGCCACGCCCCCCGACTGCTGGGCGACTCCGCTGGGTTCCACACGTTCACAACTGCTCCAGCCTTGCTGATTTCAGGGAACACTTGGCCGCTTGACCTTCACCCCGAGTTCATGCTCAGAGGGCTTCACGTCGTGCGCCGCCACCTGCCCGCGGAGCCGCCGTCCTGCGATGCATCCGTCCGTTATAGATGTGCTGGGTCAGATCGGAGCCGAGAGGCCTGCTTTGTTGCCATGGTCGTCCCTTAAAGAGAGGAGACACTTCTGCCTCAGCCTCCCTGGCTCCTCAAACTCCTCACGAGTTTGCCCCCGCTCAGGCCGCTCGCGCTCCACTGTCCACCACCAAGACCCCGCTCTGCCACGCCAGGGCCGCTGTGTGTGTCTTCCCTGCGCACTTGCGCAGCGGCCCGAGGCCTGGCCGCCGAGTCTGCGGCACCCGTCTCTTTCCAGGTCCCCAGATGTCACAGCAGCATGTCAGGGCGACATTGCGCATCACACCCGCCCTCCCAGCCTCCTGCAGAGGCTGACGCAGGAGGGTCCCAGGCGGGAGCCCGGCCAGCGTGACCTGACCGCTTAGGCTCCGCTGTGATTGAGTGGGGAGCGGGGGGGTGCTTCGTGGGCTGCTCAGTGCACCCAGCTTAGGCTGCCCAGCTGAACACCCAAACGTGGGGCCTGTGGGCCTTCTCTGATGAGTTTCACCAGGAGGATCATTGCCCCAACACCTGCCAGCACCCCCAGAGCGCCTTCCACAAGTACATGATCGTATTGCGTGGCTCAGCACAGGGCTGCCCACCCCGAGAGCCTAATATACCCCTGTGGGCCACACTCCTGTGATGTCACGTCCTCCCCGTGGACTCCGCCTCTTAAAGCTACACAACCTAGTAGCGCCCAGAAACGGAGACCAGAATTTCAATGCACATAGCGGGCATGGTGGCACACGCCTATAATCCCAGCAGTTGGGAGGCTGAGGCAGGAGGATCGGTGTGAGTTTGTGACCAGCCTGGGCTACGAAGTGAGCTCAAGGCCAGCCTGAACTGCATAGCGAGGCCCTGTCTCAAAAAAGACCAAAAGAAAGTTTCAAGCACAGGTCCCTTGGGGACATTATGGATCCTGTTTCCACAGGAAGTCCTTTCCTCAAATAGGAACACTTAGAATGCATGGGCTGGGCCGGGCGTGGTGGTGCACGCCTGTAATCCCAGCACTCAGGAGGCTGAGGCAGCAGGATCCGTGCGAGTTCGAGACCAGCCTGGGCTACAAAAGTGAGCTCAAGGCCAGCCTGAACTGCATAACAAGACCCTGTCTCAAAAAGACAAAAAAAAAAAAAAAAAAGAATGCATGGGCCTCACAGTGTATATCCGAGGAAAGAAGAAATAAGCCATTCAAGGCAGGCGGCCACATCAGGGCATTAGGGGACTTCACTACCCTCTGGCAGCAGCTAGGAGTCTCTGAGCAAGAGGCTTGGAGACAAATCCCACTTGACTTCGAGTACTTTGATTCCATAAGAAAATTTATTTGTGTATATATGTGTGCGCTAGTCTGTGTGGGCACCGCAGTGTGTAGCCCCAGGGATCTGACCCAGGGCCAGTGCACAGAACTAAACCTCCAGCTGTTTTCCTAATTTTTATTTGAGACAGAATCTCATCGAGTCGTCCAGGCTGTGCTCTAACTTGGGAGCCTCCTGCCTCAGCCTTCCAGAGCACTGGCTTTACAAACATGCACAGGTATGCCAGACTAGATTAAAAGAAGAAAAGAAAAAGAAAAAGATGAGCGAACGTCAAATGGCCATCTGTGTTGGCTTTGCTTCCTGAGTTTCCCTAATAAAAGAATAAAGGCCAAGCCGTTGTGCGCGCGCTGGGCTCTGCGGAGGACCGGTGTCCAAGCGCTGACTTTAGAAGCCAACCCCTCTGCCACTGCCCCGGGCGCTACCCCAGTACTCGGGGCCTCGCGATGAACGCAAACGCAGAGAAGCGAGGCGTGGGGTCTGCTCCCTGTCCTCCTCATACTGATCCTCCATATCCTCCTCCTCCATCCCAGGGACACCACCACAGCCTGAGGGCCTCTGGCCCTTCCGATGCCAAGTTTCCTTTTACAAAAACGGCGTCCAAGCCAGGTGGTGCCCAGCCCAGTACCCTCAGCCTGATGCGGCCGCTTCCGCGGACCTGGGCGCTGAGACACCGCACATCGCTGAGGACCGAGCCTGGCCCAGCGTCCCCAGGGCGATCGCGCAGCGCACTTGACGGCCCGAGACATTCCTCAGCTGCTGGCCGGGCCTGCAGGACGTGGGGGGCACCCTGGCAGGGACGGAGGGGAGGTGGTAACTGGCATGGGGGAAATACGGGGATCTCGAGGTCTTTGTGCAGGCCCGGGGCCGCAGAGCTGTTCGTGTGTGTGTGTGTGTGTGTGTGTGCGCGTGTGTGCATGCGTGTGTGTGCTGGCGTGCGTGCAGAGAGGCCTCTATGTGTGCGTGCACTCATGGCTGTGCGTGCACGGGCACGGATGCCCTGCGGGCGTGCGCACGTGTGTTCATGGCCGTGCGCGCGCGCCGACGCCCTGCATGCGTGTGCACGTGCGCTCATGGCTATGTGTGCGCATGCGTGGATGCCGCGCGTGCGCGCGCGCGCGTGCACGGTGCCCGATCCCACAGAAGCAGGCGGCAGCGGGCTCCGATCGGAGCTCTCCAATTAAGCCTCCGACGCGCGCTACATCTGTCGGTGGCGACTGGGTTTTCGTGTAAACGAAACGCCTGGCCGGTTACAAACCCGCGGCCTCAGCCATTGTTCTGCGTTACAAATTAAAACGAGCCGCCGGGGGGCCCCTCCTCCGCGCTCCCCGCCCGCCGGCCGGGCCGGGCCAGGCGCGACCCAATCCGGCCCGACGAGGCCTCATTATGCGCGGCGCGCCGAGCTCGCTGAGCCCGGCCTAATCAAAGCCTGCGGGTATGGATTAATTATCCTTTTGAATAGTGATGAAATTTTAAAAAGAGCTCCTTGAGGTTGGCATCGCGCGGGCACAGGAGACAAAGGCGGCTCCAGCTGCGCGCAGGCCGCCGAGCGCAGCGCGTCTGCCCACGGTGTTTGAGTCCCGGCCTCAACCTGAACAGGCCGAGGCGGCCGGGCAGGGGAGGAGGAGGAGGGTCACAGAGGGGAAACGAGCGGCCGAATCCGCCCCGCCACAATGCGCCTAGGCCGTACCCTTGCCACCCCCAAGACCTGGGGCCGTGGGCAGAGGGGAGCTTCTGACTTGGGCCCTCCATGCCCGGGGCAGGCTGGTCGGCCCCCGCCCCGGCCCATCCACAGGGGGTGAGGGCCGCAGCTGGCCATGGCCATGGGCCGGGTGCGGGGTGCCCACATGGACTCCAGCTCCAGCGCAGAGCATGTCTGCCGCGCCCGAACTCCTCACCAGCTGCCGCAGCCCCACGTCTCTGGACCACTGTTGCCTTTTGCAAACTGTTAATACCGCTTCAGGCACTGGGCTGCAGTCAGAACACAATCTGCAGGGGCTCTGCAGGGGGCGCCGCAGGGCACAGGGCTGTGGCGGAGCTGGGTTCTGGACGCCGCCCTCTGGCTTAGTGAGGCTGGGGGCCACGGCGAGGCGCCCTCAGAGCTGCGTGTTGGCAGCACCCACACCCGGCTCACCGACCCCAGTTCCCTGGATTCTCTACTTGAAGCCCGAGCTGTGCAGCAATGAGACTCTGTCTCAGGCCCGGGAGGAGGCCGCAGGCGCAGCTCGCTGTGCATGAGGACGGGGACAAGAGACTGCACAGATGGGGCCACGGCCAGGGCCACCCAGAGGGAGCCCCGGGGAGGCCAAGGCGGGATCCCGACAGCCTGTGGAGGGAACTGTCGCCGTCGGTGACCTTAGACTTCTGGCTCAGTAGTTCCCTGTGGAGGCCCCCGAGAGCTGAACGTGGCCCCAAGTTGGTGCCTGGTAAGTTTCGTGGCTCTGGAGTGACATGCATTCCTGTCCTGGCAGCGGGCGTCATCCTGCTGTCCAGCAGGTTCCCAGCAATGGACAAGTGGAGAAGACTGAGAGGGACCCTGGGGAACTCGGGGATCCTGTTCTCGGAAGCCACGGGGAGGGGGGGTGTCACAGATCAAAGTGCTTGCACCTCAGAACTTAGGACAAAATTTGGTTTTCTGAGAAGCTGACAGAAGGAGCTGGTCAGCCCAGCACTGTGGAGGCTGAGGCAGGAGGATCTCTGTGAGTGAAGGACCAGCCTGGGCTACAAGGGGAGCTCGAGGACTGCCCAAACTGCGCAATGATACGCTGTTTCAGGCCGGGGAGGAGGGGAGAGAGAGACAGAGACAGAGACAGAGATGGGAAGACAGAGAGAAAGAGAGACAGAGAGAGAGAGAGACAGAGACAGAGACAGAGATGGGAAGACAGACAGAGAGACAGAGACGCAAAGACAGATGGGGAGAGACAAAGACAGGTAGAGACAGAGACGGGGGTGGAGAGAGAGAGGTGAAATCCGAGCTATTTTGCTGTATGGGGCAAGCAGGGAATGTGAGGTTTGTGTAAAAGAAAAAATAAGGAACAGATTTATAAATAGCCTGCAGGCCTCAAAGACAGCCTGGGACGACGCGGCGTTCCAAGTCATTTTACTTTGCTGCCTGCACACACACGCCTCAAAGGAAAGCAGGGAACCTGCACTGCGCCGAGCCTCTGCATTGCCATCGAAACTTTGCTCCTAGGATGACCCAGGGTTTGTCCCCCACCATTGCCGGGGCCTGGCCTGGCTCCTGGGGACCGCTTGCTTTCTGCACCATGTCATACTTCTCGGCGCGGCTTTGCCATCCCACAACCTCAGGGTTCGAGGTTTCCCCACGCGTGGGCCGCCACGGCTTTACCCGAAGACTTGGGCCGCGTGGAGAAGCCGCAGAGGAGTCTCGGGCGGACGGCACGGCCCGATCTCCTCGGGGGTCCCCTGTGTGCGGTGCCCTTGGGCCTGGGGCACAGGGAATGGAGGCACCGCGCGGGCGGGGCGCCCCGCCTCTGGCTCGCCTGGCACTCGGCTGTGATGCGGCCGGCGACGTCGTGTGTCTGCCTCTCCTACCTTGATAGCGATTCTTACATATATATTTTGGGTTTCACATTGCGTGTCTTGCTTCCAGGCTGCGATTTTAATACCTCCTTCCTGCCTGGAGCCAAATTGAACAGCTGAGCTCTGAGCCCCTAAAAATAGGTCTTCGCCATTAAGAATGCTGACGCCGCTGTCCCCGGGAATGCGAGAGGAGGTCGCGGCTGTCACCAGCGCAGGAACACAGGGCGTAGGGTGACCCACAAAGCCAGCTTCTCCCTGATCATCAGAAAGTAACGCGCTGCGCGCCTGGGGTCATAGCAGAGGAGTAGGAGTTCGTGCAAGGGAGACAGGAGGGGTGATGCGATTTCCTCACGCGGGCGGAGGCCGGCTGGGGGCATGGGAACCTCCTGGTGGCCAGCGACGGAAACGAGGCCAAGTGGCCCAGTGGGTCTGCGGCCCTGCGTCCGAAGCTACTTAGGCCTCGGAAGAGCGTTCAGCCGCCACAACTGCAGGCAGCCGCAGCGGTCACGGCTTCCTCCGGCATCAGGCAATAAATCCCGTGCCTCCCCGCCACCCGCGCCTCTCCGTATATAAATATTTCCCTCGGTGCCCGCCGCGCCTTTGCGCCTTCCAGGCCTGGCCCGCCCGGCTCCTGCGCCATCTGGAGCACCGCTAGGTTTTCATTTTCGCCTAATGACGTTTTCCACTCGGGCTCCTCTCGACGCCTGATCAAAGCCCGAGCTTTATGGCCCGGGTCGTGCTGCTGGCGGCCTCACGTGGGTGCCGCGCCCGGCGCGTCCTCCGTCCTGGTTCTGCTCGGTTTTATTTATTTATTTATGTATTTACTTACTTACTTTTGTGCTTTTGAAACAGGCTCTTGCTATGTATGCATTTCAGGCTGGCCTTGAGCTCACTTTGGTAGCCCAGGCCGGGCTCGAACAGGACAGCCCAGAGGCAGCAGCCACTTCCCAGCATTTCATCCCGCTCTGCCCTTCCTGGGCCGCCTGCCTTCGGGGGCCGCGGCAGCATCTGCGCTCCCCGCGCGCCCCCTGCTGGCGACCGGGGCACGCGGCCGCCGCGGGCTCCTCTACGTGCCGGGCGGCCCCGTCCCGTCGGAGCGCATGGGCACCTGCCCGGGACTCGGAGGAGGGATCTGCGCGGGCTCTGGGCTCAGCACCTGAGGAGCGGAACGCGCGGCCCGGGCTCCGAGCTTGCACTGCAGGGGAGGCGCGAGGAGGTCTCCCCGCGTGGAGTGGGACAGGGAGAAGGCCTGGCTCAGTGGTCCAAGCTGAGCACGAACTGGGAATCCTCCTGCCTCAGCCTCTGGAGGGCGGGCGGCTTGTTCCCCACCCTCTGCCCTGAGGCCTGCCTGCGCCTGGCTGGGTCTCCATGGGCAGCATGGGAACCGTGGCGCCATGGGGTGTGAGCACACAGCCGCATGCCAGCTGTGCCCCAGAACGGTCCGGAATTTCCTTCCTGACCCCGTAAGTCGCTTCGGCTCTCCACAAGCTTCCGCAGATGGTCACAGCCCTGTCCCAGAACACACACGGGTTCCTTCCCTCCTGGGAGTTGGCAGAGAGCTCTGTCTTCGGAGGGTGGGGGAACTGGGAAGCGGCCTCTGTGTCCACCCACAGGGCAACGGGTAAAGAAATGCCGGTGTCTCCACGCTGTGGAGTACTATGTAGCCATGCTCAAGATACTACTGCAGGGCCACTGGACACCGAGGCGCTGGAGGGCTGCACTAGAGCTGTTCCCGGATGGCTCCCGGTGATCCCAAGCCTCTGGGGATGCAGGGGGCAGTGATGCCGCAGGAAATGCCCCCGCAAACACCACCCCAACCCATCCGGGGCCTTCAGGTGGGCACGAAGTGCATGCTCTACGGGACAGAAGAACGGCTGCTGTTTCTGACCTGCCTCGTTTCCCCGAGGTGCTGCCGTCCCCCGTGCCCCCCCCCCCGGCTACGGGCGCGAGGCAAGCCGGGCTTC
Organism: Myocastor coypus; assembly: GCA_004027025.1. Taxonomy (NCBI): domain Eukaryota; kingdom Metazoa; phylum Chordata; class Mammalia; order Rodentia; family Myocastoridae; genus Myocastor; species Myocastor coypus. Next base: position 18,257 of record PVJA010032768.1, read on the forward strand.
CACGATCTCTCAGCTGGGGGTCTGTGATTAAAATGCTGCAGTGAGCAAAGGGTGAAAGAGAGAGACCGAGGGGACCCCGTGTCCAGAGGTGCCCACCGAGGACGGCCAGAGCACTGGCCCAGGCTGGGGGTGCAGAGACCTGGGGGATCCGGCAGGCATAGGGTGCACCGCAGGTGTAGGGCCCTGGTGTGAAAACACACGCACATGTGCACACTCGTGTGAGGTCTTGAATCCCATGTGCCTCACCTGACATTTTGAAAAGCCACGAAGGCTTGATGTGGCACGCACGTCAGCACCTGGCAGGCTGAGGCAGGGGCAGGAGGGCCGCTGCGAATTGGAGACCAGCCTGTGAACTCCAGGCCAGCCTGAGCTGCTGCACAGCGAGACCCTGTCTCACAAAAGACAAAAATAATTGTTTTAAGAGGCCACTGGGCTGGTGAGATGGCTCAGGGGTCTAAAGCATCTGCTTAGGTAACCATAGCGACCAAGGTTCGCTCCCCTGGCACTGCACACTGTGCCAGCCCCACCCCCAGGGCAGGCTGAGCTGGCCATAATATAAAGTTATTTAAAAAAAAAAAAAAAACAGCCATGAAAGGATCGGTGACCCCGGCCAGCTCAGAAGCCTTTCCAGCTTCTCTATAATCTTCAAGGCTGTGCTCAAGGACCCAGTGGCACCTGGGGGACTTCGGGCTCCCCGGGCGTGGGCGGCTCCAAGGAGTGTGGAGTCCTGTGGGCAGCATCTGGAGACGTGCCGGTTGTGTAGAACCCATGGAACCCACAAGCTAGACACGTAGACCCTTACAAACACGGGGCCGGGCGTGGTGGCGCACACCTGTGATCCCAGCACTCGGGAGGCTGAGGCAGGAGGATCAGTGCCAGTTCGAGACCAGCCTGGGCTACCAAAGTGAGCTCAAGGGCAGCCTAAACTGCATAGTGAGACCCTGCCTCAAAAAGACAAACACACACACACACCACAGAGGAGAACAACTAAAAAAGAAAATGCGCCTAAAACCCAGGCCCAGGTCAGATGGGTCTGAGTGGGCCAGCTGGCACAGGACCCAGAGGGCCAGGCCCCAGTGCCAGGGTCCCCTGTGCCACCCTGGTGGAGATGGACTTTGAGGACATGCTCAGAGCGGCTGAGTGAGGGTTCCGTATTTGGGGTGAAAGCAGGTCCCTCCTGAATGGACAGGCACCCACCAAGGACGCCCCAAGACTGAGCTCTGTGACCCTGTCTGTGTCTTTTTCTTTTTCTTTTATCTTTTTGAGACAGGATCTCATTATGCAGCTCAGGCTGGCCTTGAGCTCACTTTTGCAGCCCAGGCTGGTCTCGATCAAACTCGCACCGATCCTCCTGCCTCAGCCTCCCAAGTGCTGGGATTACAGGAGTGCACCACCACGCCTGGCCCTGTGTGTCTTTTTGAGATGTGGTCTCGCTGTGCACCCCAGGCTGGTCTCGAATCCGCAGCAACCCTCCTGCCTCAGCCTCCCTGGGGCTGGGATGTCATGCGAGAGCCCCGCACACGGCTCCGGCCCTGCTTGGTGTGAGTCATACTGCCGCGAGAAACCCCGTCAGCCTTGCCGTTTCCGGGGTGCTGAGGTGACGCCGGGAGCAGACCCTGGCGAGGCCGCAGCCCTAGAGCATTCGATGTCATGCCCCTTGGGCAAGGCAGGCCGGGAGCTGGGGCCACCACCGCCACCGCCCACACACAGGGCGCCGCCCCCGGGCTCGTTCCCACCCCAACGTCCACGGCGTTTAGGGGTCAGCGCGCCCTTTGCCCGGCAGCATCACATGGGCCGGGCATACAGAGGACGTTGGATTCCTCTGAAGTCTAGGCTGACCCGTTATCCCACCTCATTGATAAGGAATCAGCTGAACCGGCTGCAATTAGCAGGCTCACGGGACGGCAGCGACATCCCGCGGGGCTTGGACGTCCCAGCCTCACAAACCTCTCCTCTGCTGGCAGCCTCAGCCCCCAAAGGAGCCTCCATCCCCGCTGGCATCTGCCTCCTGCCCTGACCTATGGTCCCTGCGCCCTCCGCCTCTTTTTGAGGGCTGCATAATGTTCCACCCTATGGGCAAAGCGCCCTCTGCCTGATCATTCGTCCATTGGTGAGTCAGCCCCACCTTTAGCTTCAGTGCTGCCCTTCCTCGCTTCCATCCAAGCACATCCGCAGGTGCCTCCTGGGGGTCTCGGGTCCAGCTGCTCCCCGAAATACCCCTGCTCTGGGGTCGCGGTGAGACCACAGCTCAGCGACTATCGTTGCGGTACCGGCCGCCGCCCCCAGCTCCCCGGGAGACCTTCCTGTCTCTGCTTCCTGCAGAGCGCTAGGCTGTGTCCGTGGGGACCTAGGATGCCCAGCAGCTCAGGACGCAGCCCAGCAGGGGAAGCTGCAGACCCACGGAGACTCCTGAGGGAAGTTTTCAAAACCGCACGGGAATCTCCCCAGACTTTTAGACAAAAGCAGGAAAGGAGCTGTGCCGGTCCCAGGCTGTGCCCAGCCCAGGTTATCGGGTTACTAAAGGAATTCAAGGTCCGGCGGGATGGCTCAGTGGTCTAAAGCACCTGCTTGGGAAGCTTGGGCGGCTTCAGGGACTGCGGTTCGATCCCCGGCACCACATGCTGCACCAGCCCTGCCCTCGGGGCGGGCTGAGCCAGCCATAAAAATGAGTGAATAAACAAACAAAGGTTCTGAAACAAGAGAAAAATAAATAAATAAAATAAAATATTTTAAAAAATAAATAAAGGAATTCAAATAACGTGTCCCAGCGGCAGTTTGCAAACCTTCCAGTCCTGGTGGGGACAAGTTATGGTCAGGGGCGGCCGGGTGTGGAGCTCTGCCGCCACCTACAGGAAAGGCCTGGAACTGCAGCCCAGGAGCAGGGAGCCTGCAGGTGCGGGTGTCCCCAGCAACGCCAAAAGGGGCCCTGGTGACAGGTTCAGCCCCGGGTGCTGGTGGACTCTGCGCAGGAACTGCAGGGCAAGGAGGCCTCGACTTCGAGTTCGAGGCCAGCCTGGGCTGCAGAGTACCGAGCCCACTCAGATGAGATTTGTTAGCCTGAGGACGGAGGCTGCCGGTGTCATGTACACCATCCTAAGCGGGCTCTGTGAGGGGCCCGCACAGGGTCCTAGGGCTGCCGTCCAGGCGGGAGCGGACCTCCCACCTTCCGATCTTTTCCCTCCGCTGGGGTCCTAAAGCTGAGGGTCCACCTAATCCTTGCCAGGCAAGCAGACCCCTTCCTGGGGTCTGGAAGTCAGGTGCGATCCTCGCTGGCCTGGCCTGTTCCTACACCTTTCACATGCCAAGCCTGGAGATGCCGAGGACCCGGCTCCCTTCCTTCCTCTCTTCAGTCTGGGTTTCAGGCGGGGTCTCGCTAAGTCCGTAGCCCTGGCTGAGCTGCCCCTGGAGACTCTCCTGCCTCGGCCTCCCCCTCCGTCCAGGTGACCCTGGGCTGTGGCCGCGGCCCCTGCAGTCTCTGCCTGCTGTATCTCTGAGTGGCTTTGGCTTCTCCTCTGTGGCTACGTCCTTCTTCTGTCTCTCCCGAGGATCGGCTCTTGGATTCAGGAGGCTGAGGCAGGGGGATCTCCTCCCCAGACTCCCTGCAGATGCCCTCGGCAGGGGCCCTGTTTCCAGTCACGGCCAGTGTCTGAGTCCTCCGACACGAAGACAACAGCGTCTCCGTGTGCGTGGTCAGCCCTGCCCTCCCAGGCAGTCACCCCGCTCCCAGTGTAGCCACAGGATGGCTGTGTGCCTTCCCGGGCTACACACAGAGCCACACACACATGCACACCGACACACATGCTGTGCGCACACAGACAGGCACGTAGGACAAGCACACACACAGAGACGCAGGTGCCTTGCACACGCACACGGGCGCTGTTCCCACACACCATCGACACACACGCACAGGTACACACTTGACACACACAGGCCGAGATGCACACCTCCGGTATCTGCACACACGGCGTGTAGATTCACACGGAGATGAACACGCACACACAGGACACACACGTGACTCTGTGGTATCTGCTCACACGGTGGCTCCTACCCCTCAACAACATGCATACACACAGGAGGTGCACGCTAGTCATCCAGCGCATGGGAGGCTGAGGCAGGAGGTCTCGGGTTTGAGGTCAGCCTGAGGAACTGGCCCAGAGACCCAGTCTCAGGAAACAGGCAAAGAAAAATCACGAGGGCTTGGGGGGGGAGCCTTTTGTTTCCTATGTGCAAGGCTGCGAGGACCGAAAGACAAAACGGAAGGTCTCTGGCACCCTAGCTCTCCAGAGGCCAAGGCAGGAGGGCGCCAGCTCCAGGCCAGCCGGGAGATGCAGACCCAGGTCTGTGTCCCACGTCAGAGCGTCATGTAGGCGCTGTCCGTCACCACAAAGGCGAAGCCGCCGAGGGACGCCAGGCTGCCCACCTGGGGCTCCGGGAGAGGGGGCCTCGGGGACCCCGCGGGGGCCTCTTCCTGCCTCGGGGACGGGGCAGCGGGCAGCTGGGTGTCCACCCTGCTCAGCTGCACCTGCAGGGGCTGCTCAGCCGCGGGCTCCTGCTCCCCGGCCGGCGCCTTCCTCCACGGGGCCAGGCGCTGGGTGTAGGAGATCCACTCCTGCAGGGAGAGCCGGGCTCAGGCCTGCGTCCTGCAGCCAGGAGCCTCGTCCTCCCGGGCGAGCTTGGGCCAGGCCTCTCGGGGGCTGCCCTGGTCTCCCAGGAAGGACAGGAGCCACACAGAAGCTGTGATGGGCAGGGGAGGGGCGCGGCGTGGCGGGACGGGTCGGGACGGGCACCTGGAAGTCGCCATGGTGCTGCTCAAACAGTCCTCGAAAGCTGCTGCTGGGGTCTGGCACGGCAGGCATGAGCACCCGCTTCACCCTGGATGGGCAGAAAGAAAGCATCGGCAAGTGGTGCCCTGCCCGGCACAGGGGCACTCAGGAGGCTGAGGCGGGAGGGTTGCAGGCCCTGAGAGGCAGGGGCTGCACAGAGGTAGGGAGCCTAGGGCGTTCGGGACATTAGCGTGTTCCAGCTCATAAAAACGAAACACTTCGCTGCGCCTTGTTCTCGAGGTCCTGGTCCTGCACCACGAGCGAGCCTGGGACAGCTCGACGCTGTACCAGGCCGGGAAACAAGCCCTGCGCGGTTACGGTCACCCGCTTGCAGCTACCCTGGACCTGACAGTTTCAAGGCCTCCCGCCTGCTGCCCCCACCCGAGTAGGAGTTTCCAGGCTGCCCGAGGGCAGGGTCCTCACCTCTGCGCCTTCCACAGCCCCACGACCAGCAGGGCCACCGCCAGCAGCGACACCAGGCTGCAGACCAGGAGGAAGCGGGTCCACGGGGACCAGAGGCGCTGGAGCGGCTGCAGGCACGAGGCTGGGCCGGAGGAGGGCGCTGTGGGCTTACCGCGTCCCGCCCGCCGCCCTCGCCGACACCGTCAGCCCGCCGTCCGCGCCCACCACCCCCAGGCCCCTGCCACCGACGCACGCGGTCTGCCCCACTTGCTGTCCACAGACCCACCCCGTCTGTCCGTCCGCCCGCCTGCCCGTCCGTCCGTCTCCTCTCATCTATCACCTGCCGCTCCATCCACCAATCACCGGCCATTATTCATCTACC
>PVJA010032769.1:0-23825 GCA_004027025.1 Myocastor coypus
GACGGCTTCCTACGTGTCGCGCGCGTATCACTTCCCGTGCTCGGGCTTATAAGCAACATCTAACCAATTATAAGATTACACGTGGGGATCAGCGATTGGGCAACAGTAAGGAAGCATTTATCAACTACCATATTTGGAGAGGAGAAGAGACTAAGCAAGGCTCAGGAAGCAGGATATGGGCGCCATATTGGACACACGACGGGCGGGGGAGCAGCAGAGGTGGCAGGGCGTAGGCGTCACCCTGCACATCACGGCAGGCTCCCAACAGAGAAGAAATTTAGCCCCAGTATAAGAAAGGCACATAGAACCCAAAAGTTTCTTCATCACTTAAGGTTTTACTGAGAAATTGAAAGTTTTATAATATTAAATTAAAATTCATGTGTGGAGGAAACTGGGTCTCTCCTGCACTGGCAACAGAGCCAATCTTTCTTGATGCACCAGCATCTACTCACATGGCTAGTAAGAGTCGCTTATTCTTTGGCGAATGAAGTGGGTAATACATAAAATACAGAGAACATGACAAGTTACTTTTGAAATTGAACTCTAAGCTGGTAGTTCACTGTTTTTCATGGATTTACTTGTTTTTCTCAGCAGAAGTCTTTTAGGATTAGAATGGTGCAGAATGATGGTGTGTGTGTGTGTGTGTGTGTGTGTGTGTGTGTGTGTGTCTTACTTTTCCTATTGCTTGGACAAACTAAAAAGAAAGGTTTATTTCAGTGCACAGTTTGTAAAAGTTTCAGCCCATAGTCCAAAGCTCCAAAGTAGGGTGGCAAGGAGAAGGTCAGGGCAGAAGGGAAACAGTTCATGGCATAGTGGGCCGGAAAGGAGCCTGCAACCCAAGCAGTAGCAAGCCTGCCTTCCTTCTGTGCTTCTATGTTCTATCCAGGTCACAAGCCTACCAAGTGGTTCCAGCTGTACCCAGGGTAATATTTCCATTATCCATACTTTAATCTCATTACAACATCTTTAATCCATATTCACCCTCCCTAATCTAGCCACCTTCACAATTCCCCAACTGTGAGCCTGCGAAGCTTCTGTGGGACATCTAGATGCAAGCTACAGCAGTGTGTGTTGCTATGCTGTATTCTCAGGGATCAAATCCAGGGCCTCACTTAGGGTAGTCAAGAGCTCCACCGCTGAGTAACACCCTTAGTCTTTTGCTTTCAGCTACGTGTCCTGCATCATTTTATTCTAAAAGATAAACTGAGCATCTCACTGTGACTCAAGCCCTGTAACTTTCATGATGGCTGACTCAATGAACAAGTGAAATTGTGAGTGCCATTTAAAAGAGGTTCTTTGCACAAAGTATTTTGTGAGATAAAATGCAGTCAACTGAAAGACTGCAAATTTGAAAATGCTTGTGAAGTATCTAATTCTAACCAAAAGAAAGCCTCCGGAAAGTGTAACTCAGAATGACTCCATACTTTTGAACATGAACCGACGTTTTATTGGGCTGCAGCATGCATTAAAGAGCAAAAATGACGGTGCCACTCACTCTTATAACCAGGGAATCTGTGAGACACAGGTAAGGAGGCTGCACGAACCCTGTGGGCCCAGCAAGACTCAGACATGAACCACAAGAGGAAGGCCAAGGTGACAGCCAGAGAGGAGATAGGAGCCAGAATGGATCAGATTCAGGGAACTGGAAATGCAGGGAGACCTTGGCACATAAAATCATGATGCAGACACAAGAATGTCACACCTCAATCTGTGGTTCAGGTCACTTGAAGGGAGATAAAATAAAGGTAGATAAGAAAATATGACAAGTAGAGACTGCAGTAGTTCCTAAATACCACTAAAGCTCTTTTTTAGCAAAGTCAAGTGTTTTGTTTTGTTTTAACAAAGCTAGGCAGCACAGTAGGAACTAACGTTTGCCCATTGTATGGTAGATGCTGTACTTAAGACCATTGTATGAATTGCACTGCTTGATTCTCCAACTCCTACATCAAATATCCATTGAATCTCAGCCATTATTATTATTTTCAATTTATATTTCTAGATTTTATTTTGAAGTTGCAAATGGGGAAAAGCAGAATGATGCTTTCAAAAGATGAGAATTTAAGAGCAGAAAAACACTGGTGTCCAAGGCGCTACCTCCGGATTTTGGCAGCAGGGCTCAGGGCATTTCGGTTGCAGCCACAAAGGAAATCTTCTGTAAATGTCAGCTTAGCCAGGAATTTTTATATTCTGCTCTGCAGTGCGATCTTGTTGAATCTCTGGTTGACTTCAAGAGCTTTGAATGTCTATGGTTTTTCCAAAGTGCCGAATTGTGACCTGAGGCCCTGACCCATTTAAATGTATCTGTCATTGCACAGCCTATGCATGCATGATAGAAATATTCCTTATATGCTCACGACATCCAAGGAAATTGTGCATTTGCTCTTCTATGAAAGGAAACTGAGATTCTAAGTGCCCTCTTTCTCTGTGTTTTGGTGCCCTTCTGCCATCTTTCCTCAGCAATGAGACGATTATTTCCTTGCTGTGAGCACAGCTTTTATTTTTCTGAATAGAAGCAGGAAAAAGTGATAATAGAATCATCTATTTAAAGAATAAATTGTCTTCAAACTGTCATGTATTTGCCATTGTAAAATATTCCCCAAAATGCAAAGGTTGAGCTAAATCAGTAAATCTCAGCCACTGCAAAGCATCAGGCCAGGCAGAGGAATCTCTGCATGCTACTCTTGAGCTAACCAATTTACGTGGGAGCAGAACCCCTTTTCAAGAGCCCTTCTGTCTGCTGTAAGAGGAAGAAGGGGAGATGTGACTTGGAAATGCCAGGTGCCCCACTTCGCAGGGCTGCAGGGAGCCAAGAACACTGTTTCTCTTCCCAGTGGCCTTGCCTAGTGCTCAGGGAGGGTTGCCAAGTGCTCCTCACCAGATGGCATTAAAAATATACTTCTCATGGCAATGAGTCATGCTGGGGAAAAGTGATGACAAATATTACAATGCCTTATTAGTTGATTTGCTTTTCTGGTTTATCACAAAATGTCACTGAGTCCAATTAGAGGTTAGTATGCAAAACATCACTTTATGCTTTGCTTTGTATGAAACTCTATTAGTTTTATAATTCCATCTCCCCAATAGTTGCTAAATGTGCTTTATATCACAACAACTGCTAATCCTTCCAATCAAAGCTGTCTTTACTAAGTTGATCTTTTGTGCCAATGGTTTGAAGGGTTCAAACCATGTTTCAACTGACCATCAATCACAGAGCCAGGAGTGCAGTGCCTACTAATCTAGGATTTGTAGCTCAGGGCAATAGCATTAAAATGTTCCTCCAGCTTTTAATCATCCACGTAGAGGAGAGTCGCTTACAGTGAACAATGTATGCAGTGGAGCTACAAAGCCCAGAGAGCAGCAGCCAGGGCAGGATCAGGGTGGTGCCCAGGAATGTTGTGAGCCATACTGCGATCACTAGGACTTCTTTGTTCAGTTCTAAGCAATCCTCTTCTGAAGCCACCCATGGAGTAATAAATGACTGATGCCTCGAGACATATGGCCCCTGGCTGGCAGAGCTCCCCAGGGCATGGTCCTGATGGTTAGCTGCTGTTGAGTGTGCTGCTGACCAGAGCTGTAGAGAGTGCCTTTTCACCGTCCACCATGAGAAATCTCAGCTGTGGCTGAGTGCAAAGAACAAAGCTTATTGCAGAATGTTTGAGGAGGACATATGAGTATCCAGCTCTCTGGAAGTTGGGTCTGGGCCTTATGAGAAAATAGTAATATGGATTTAATAAGTGAGAAGATACATATTTCTGAGATTGAGATACTAAATATTTTAACTATAGTAATATCCCTCAAATGAAGTACATTATTTTTGTGGATGGAATGTGATAAGCTGATTCTAAAGACTTCAAATGGAAGCATTAAGACCAAGAAATTCCAGATATACTTAGTATGAGTATATTTTTGCTCATATTTTATCTTACTTTCTTATTGTTTCACCAAGTTACACCAACACATGATGTTAACAGAGGCTCTAGTTTGTAGAGGTTTCAGCCCATAGTTGTCTGGATCCAAAGCAAAAGGCATGGCAGACCCATGGGAGAAGAGAAACCATCTGTGGCAGGGAAGGCAGGGAGCACTGTACCCTGCCTTCAAGGGAAACCCTTGAATTCCACAAGGGCTACCAGCCTCCTAAGTGGAGTGACCCATACCTGGGGTAGGTAGGCCTTGCCTCTTGAGTGATTTTATGACCCAAAGCTACACTAGAGCAATCAGTGGACTACTCTAGTATCACATCCATAGTCCATTCACCTCAGCCTCCCCAGGAGCACATGAGGTGATATGTGCTTTTGAGGTGATATCCAGGTACAAGCCATTGCATACTTATTCTAATACATATCAAAACTTAGTTTAAGCTGGGCGTGGTGGCTCACGCCTGTAATCCCAGCACTCGGGAGGCTGAGGCAGGAGGATCAGTGTGAGTTCGAGACCAGCCTGGGCTACAAAAGTGAGCTCAAGGCTAGCCTGAACTGCATAGTGAGACCCTGTCTCAAAAAGACAAAAAAAACAAAACAAAAAACAAAACAAAACAAAAAAAAACAACTTAGTTTAAAATTATAGTAATTAGTGCTATATGATATTTGTGCCTGGAAAATCAAGTTGACTAGTTAAAATAAACATTTTAAATGTCACAAAGGCAGACTTCACACACAATGATGTTTCATATTGATGCAGTAGGGCAGCACAGTCACTTACATAGATGGTGTTGAGACAACTCTGTGTCTATAGAGGAAGAAAAAAATGATTCCTATCTAAAAGAGAAAATTCCAAGGGTATTAAATGCATCCAGGAATGACTAAAATGCTGACACTTTGAGGGTCTGGGTTATTTCCACAACCATAATGTAGGTGCAACTATTTTAACAAGACCAGCAGCAGAATCACTGTGTTTCTGTGTGCGAGATTATGCATGTAAAATTTAAGTGAATATACATGATCCTTTGGGCAGGAAACCAGAAACAGAGCTTGTAAGATGCTCACAACTCACTTACTCAAAGACAAGGTAAATCAAGAATCCTGAGGTCTTTTCTTCTTCCAGTTCCAGGTGCTTGGCAGTTACAGCTTGCAGTGCAGTTATAGCCAAGTCCAAGAACATACCACACACAACCATTCTTGAACACGGCACAGAAATGGCATCAAGAATCCTCAGTCACAAAGATATGAATCTCTGACAGGGGTAGACCCCAAGTTCCTTAGGAACATGCATTTTGCTAGGAACCACAACAGGAAGGGCTTCAAGAAGACTCAAGCAAACAATACCAAGGACATGAGTGCATGCACCAAGGCTATCAAGGCTCTCGTCAAGCCCAAGGAGGTCAAGCCCAAGATCATCCCAAAGGGAACAAACCACACGCTGGCTTGACTTGCCTATATTGCCTATTCCAAGCCTGGGAAGCATATCCAAGCCTGCATTGCCAAGGATCGCAGGCCTTGCTGGCCAAAGGCCAAGGTTGCAGCTTCTACTCCAGCCAAGCTCCAGGCTCCAGCTTCTGCTCTAGACCAGGCTCCCAATTGTGCCCAGACCCTCATAAAGGCTCCACAGTAAAAGTCTCTTTATCTGTTGATGTAAAAGCAGAAGGACTAGTATGACCTCTGGAGTGCCAATTGTAGGGCCTGGTGTCCTCCTATGCTCTTTGTACAAATAAACTTGAGCCAGGATATGTTCAAACAAAGAAAGAAAAGCACAGTGAGGATACAGAAAGAAAGAGCCAAAGAACAATTCAGGCTTCCTGCTTAGAAGATAAAAAACTAGTAAATACTAAAGACCAAGGTTGAAAAACAAACCAAAAAAATACATATTTAGTGAAATTGTATGCCATAAAACAGATTTTTCTTAAAAAGAAACAAATCAATAAACACATTATAAATGGTGGTTCTTTAACATATAATAAGAATAATCACATCATAAAAAATAATATCAAAACATAAAACTGCTTCTGAGATTTTGAACATAGCAAAAAAAAAAAAAAAAAAAAAAAACAACAGAAAGGTAGATCAATTAAAAAGAATCAGGATGTATACTATCAGCCTGAGGACATAGCTCAGTGCCATAAATGCCAGCCTAGCAAGCCCAAAGACCCAGGTTCTATCCCCAGTACCACATGCCATGCTAGCCTTGGAACACTGGGTGCACTGTGCTGGCCCCAAAACTGGACATGTCAGCAGGCCTATAATCTCAGCACTGGAGAGGCTGAAACAGGAGAATCACTATGAGTCTGAACTGCATATTATCACATGGAGGAAAGAACAAGTAGTAATTTTTAAGAATGTTTGAACAAGTATATATAAATCCTAGATCAAAAGGATAAATTTCTGGGAAAAATGTGAAAAGACAAAATTGCTAAGGGGTAACATTGTATTCTAGAAAACTAAAACTAAAAGATCAATAACTTTAAAAAAATGAATTAAATTAAGAGTTTCCCAAGCCCTGGGTAAGTGCTTTCATCTTTGAAGATCAAGCACCTCCTGAATATGTGTTGTCCCAGAGAACAGAAAGAGGCTGAGGTGTCCAAGAGATCCAGTACTCAAACCTGGACAAAGTCACTTAGTAAGAAATGACTGTCAGATTGAATTATGTGATTCTTCTTAAGAGAGTTAAGTAAGACTATAGAAGCAATGGTAAGTCATATATCATCTTCAGCATTTTAATGGAAAAAGTCTTTCAATAAGAGGAAGGTGGATGACACAAACATTTGGAGATATTTGCAAACCTGGACATCAACGAGTAATTATAAAATGTTTACCATGAATATACTAATCATGTACCAGTAGACAAATTTAAGGTAGAGGACTTACCTTGTCATATTCATAATTTTTCTGTTATAATATGAATCATGGAAATGCCTCTGCCATATTGTGCTATTCTAGTTTTTTAATCTAAAAGATTTAATGTTAAGTCATAGAGCCTAGTCTCTTCAGGCATTATGAATCATATTTACTTATATATTATAAAGATAAAGATTGTTCATCTGAGTTTTGATATTCATCCTAGCATACGGCAATAATTTTCTAAGATCTCAATAACTTGATCTCAAAACAGCACCACTGTACAAGTGGGCTGGTTTTAACTGTGTCAACAGAGTGCTCTAGTCCCTAAGTAGAAAAAATGGATTAAATTATCAGTACTCAAATAGTGCTGCATGGCCCCCACGGCTCCCCAGAAGCCCTTTCGGTGTCAATTTCATAACAGTATGAAGGTGTCCTTCGCTTTCTCACTACATTGGTATTTGTACCAGCAGTGGCAGCCCATAGCCCGGTGCATTCCTGCCTGAGCTTTTTGCAGAGACGTGGTCATTGTACCCACTACAGCCGTGCACACAACATGAGGGGAGTGCTACCTGAGAACACCCATGATGAATGCCAAGGGCTCCTGCTGTGCCATAAGCTCATCCTATCGGTGTACATTGCTTCTGTCATGGGTGATGAACTGATAGCGGCCCAGGGCTTGTCCCCTGTGCGGGGAGGCACAGTGGCTGTTTCAAGAAAATCACCTGCACAACTATAGCAGCTCTTAAATGAGGTCATCACATTTTCCATGGAACACCATGTATATTTGCTTAAACAACTCTGTGGTTCGCCAGAGTTCAATTTTTCCAGATATTTTCTCAAAAATTAGCAAAGTGAGCTCGTCCGTTCAGGAAAAATAATTGACATTATTTGTTGCTGATGGTAAGGTATAAGCTTTGGAATAAAAGTAGAACTAAGAGACAGAATCTCTTAATATCCAGGAAGGATTAATCCCAGGGTCTCCCAGAGACACCAAAATCCACAATCCCCAAATTTTCAGTATTTAATATAAAGTAATATGGTATTTGCATACAACCTGTGTCCATTTTCCCACATGCTTTAAATCATCTCTAAGTCATTTGTAATATCTTAAGATAACTGTAATATTGTTTGGGAAATGATAAGAAACATTCTAAACCTGTTCTTGGGCTAGCAAGGTGGTTCAGTGCTCTAAAGTGCCTGCCTACAAAAGCTTAGAGAACGTCAGGGGCCGCGGTTCAATCTCCAGCATCACATGCTTCATCAGTCCCACACCCAGGGCAGGCTGAGCCAGCCATAATACAAAAAATAAAAAAAAAATAAAAGTAAACCTGTTCTTTAGAGCAACAATTGTTTTTCTGAATGCCTTGAGTCTATGGCTAACTAAATCCCTAGGTACAGAAATTGCATGGGAGTTAACTATGCTCAAATCCACACTGAGCCTGAGAGTGCCTCTAAACAAAAAGACTTTTCCAATGATCTGGATGGTGAGATGTTAATGGATGGAAATTTTAGTATCATGGAATTAAACATCAACATTCAGAAGATTTGCACTGATTATGAATCAACACTGCTTTTTTTTCCAGTACATGTTTACAGTACTGAGGAGTTACAAAGAACATATATATATATATATATATATATATATATATATATATATATATCCGTTTTCCCCACTACTTCCCTTCTTCAATTTCATTTGCGAAACATCTACCTTCCTACTTACTATTATCTATCTTTTTTTAGAGTTTCTTATTTTTAAAGAGAATAAGAATAGCGTTTTAAAAGGCATTAGAAACCATACAGAACTACAGTAAATGCATGATAGGAGTTAAATGATGGTTGTTATTGTAGGAGTCCCTCCTAGATCCTCATTTTGATCCAAGAAGTCAATATTTTTGTTTTGTTTTGTTTTGTTTGGTTGGTTTTTTTGTTTTGTTTAAAGAATTATTTTATTTTATTTTATTTTTTCTTGTTTCAGAACCTTTATTTGTTTATTCACTCATTTTTATGGCTGGCTCCACCCACCCCAAGGGCAGGGCTGGCGCAGCATGTGGTGCCGGGGATTGAACCGCGGTCCCTGAAGCTGCCCAAGCAAGAAGTCAATATTTGTAATCCAAAAGTTACGTTATTGGAATCTCACCAAGGTAATTCCAAGCTACCACTTCCAGTATAACCCACTGTGAAAATAAAGACACTGAAATATATTTATAATTATTGGGGAGCCAAGGGGCTCTAAGCCCAGCGACAAAGATGGTTTTGCAGAACAAAGAGACTGACCTAGGGCCTCATGCAGTTTTATTCAGTGGAAGACTGGCTTGAGGAGGAATGGCTGCGAATTGTGGGAGGTAGGTGAGTACTATGAGATGAGCTGGTGGGGGGGGGCTTACATTTGCCTCTGCCATATGCAGAAAGAATAATCTGCACAATGCTATTGAGATAGTATTGAGTAGCGCAATCTTGTACTTTAGTTTTTGATGTAGTTTTCCAAGTTCCAGGAAGTCATAGCCTCTGTCTCCAGGCTCATTCCCAGCTGGCAGCACAGAACACTAGCTCTTTGTCCTGTCTCAGCCTGGCTCACATTAAGGAGCAGCAGGTGTAGGTTACCAGGGAGACACACATGCCACCTTAAAGACTATTATCCAGCACCTCAGCTAGACCAATATGCATTGCTTATGGCCAATTGAAAGGATAAACAGAAGTCCTAGCCAGCTCTGTACACATCAATACAAGGACATAGGGTCAGGTTCAGTCAAAATAGAGACAGCCAGTCTTCCTTCAAGGAGAGCTGGTCAGGTGGTCCTCCACCATTATAATGTATATTGTTGCCTTCAAATTAGTTGCTCAACAAAGGGGGCAAACATGCTTCCTGGAAGAAAGGTAGCCTCTTTGACAAATGGTGCTGGAAAAACTGGCTCTCTACATGCCAAAAACTCTATTTGACCCAAGTCTATAACCATGCACTAAACTAAAGTCAAAATGGATTAAAGGTCTAAATATTGAAACAGAAACACTAAATATTCTGGAAGAGAAAGTAGGAGGATATCTTGAAGACACTGGGGTAGGCAAAGAGTTGATGGACAAAAATCAAAATGTTCATGTAGCACTTGAAAGAATCAAACACTGGGACCTCCTCTTAGTGAGAAGTTTTGCATGTCAAAAGAAATTATTGACAGAGTGAAAAGACAACCCACAAGTTTTGAAAAATATTAACTAATAAATATTCAGACAAAGGTCTTCTATCTAGAATTTATAAAGAACTACAAGCCATTAGGGTCCCAAAATTCAAAGATCCAATCCAGAAATGGGTGTCTGAGATGAACACATACTTCTCAGAGAAAGAAATTCAACAAGCCTATAAAACATGAAGAAAAGCTCCACATTGCTAGCCATTTGTGAAATGCAAATTAAACAACACTTAGATACCATCTCACCCCTGAAAGAATGGCTATCATAAAGAAATCAGCCAACAACAAATGTTGGAGTGACTGTGGAGGAAAAGGAACCCTTCTCCTCTGCTGGAGGGAATGCAGACTGGTACAACCATTATGTAAATCAGTGTGGAGATTCTTAGGACTGGAAATCCCATGCAATCCAGCTATCTGCCTACTGGAAATTTTCCCAGAAGAACTGAAGACATCATATCATAGTGATGTTTATCCACTTATGTTAATAGCAGCACAATTTATGATAGCCGAATCGTGGAAACAACCGAATGGCCCTCACTTGAAGAATAGTTGAAAAAGATGTGGTGTTTTTATATAATGGAATGTTACTCATCTACAAAAAATAATAAACTAGAAGACTTCATATATAAGTGGATGCAACTTGAAAATATACTCATAAGTGAAACAAACCAGACCTACATGTGTAAATATCATATAGTTTCCCTAGTGTAAGAACACAAAAGAAGAAATAAAAATGGAAAGGTATAACAGCTGAGTGGAAATCAAGAACTTAAGGATTAAACAATGAAGAGATAGTAAGCAGAAAAGTTAGGAAACATGGTAGGGGCAAAACCATGCACTTATATTCACAAGATTAATTTGTTATTGGTCCTAAGAATTTCTAACAGTTTTCTGACACTCTGAGTAGCAGTGTGTAAGACTGAAATCATGTTTGAAATGCTTGTCATCCTGGTCTTGTAGATGTGTGCTGCTTCTAATGTAATTTCAATTGTTGCTGTGTTCTTTCTCAAGTAAATGCTTATTTTACAAGGGAACAAAAAAGACAATAATTTCAATTCTCTAAAATTAAAGATAATACAAGACAAGGAAAAATGCCATAGGATTGACCTGCTACAATTTTGTATATGCTTTGACTCCCAAATTTCTGCATAAAAAAGTGTGACAGTTTTTTAAATCACATTCTATGGATTTAGTAGAATATCCATGATTGATGGAAAATACTGGCTCCAGATTAGCTGGGCGTGGTGGCTCACACCTGTAATCCCATCATTCGGGAGGCTGAGGCAGGAAGATTGTTGAGAGTTCGAGACCAGCCTGGGCTACAAAAGTGAGCTCAATGACAGCCTGAACTACACAGCGAGACCCTGTCTCAAAAAGACCAAAAAAAAAAAAAAACAACAACAAAAAAACAAACAAACAAACAAACAAAAACAATAGATTAAGTCTAAGGCATTTGATATTCAGAAAGATAGTGATGCTAAGCTCAGGTACCTACATTATTGAGTAATAGTGTCACTAGGCGTCTCTTCTGGAGAGTTGGGAACTTAAGTTTGCAGACAAAAAAATTAAAGAAATAGAAGGGCTACAAGGATAGCCAGTATTTTGGCCTTGGCCCTTAAAGGTCAGTGAGGACCCTAGCCATAGGGGAACATGTACTGTAACATCCTGTGACTCGGTGGTGTCCAAAATTTTCTGTTTGGAGCGATTGTAGGGCCATGGAGGAAAGGTATCAACGGTGTGTGGTGTGCCTGGGGAGTCACCTGAAGAGAAAACATTTTCTCAGGCTTTCACAGAGAGCAAATTGGTCAGGTAATGGCTTTGACTCATCCCATCTGGATGGCTGACAATGACAAAAGTTCTACAAAATGTTGCACATGCTTGCTATGTCTTCATTGTTTAATCCTTAAGTTCTTGATTTCCACTCAGCTGTGTTATGCCTTTCCATTTTTATTTCTGGAACAAAGACCTTGGCCTAGGACCAAACCAGGGTTTTATTCAACCATGAAGGAGGAGTGGCTTGGGAGTGCGTGACTGAGAACGGCAGGAAGTAGGTGAGTGCTGTGAGCTGGGCTATGTAGGAGGCCTGCATTCACCTCTGTGATCTGCAGAGAGAAGGATGCTAGGACTAAGTAATCTGCATTATACTATTGAGATAGGATCTAATGTTCTAGATTCTGATGCTTCAGCTCTGATGTATAATCTTTTAAGACCCAGGCAGCCATAGCCACTATCTCAAGGCTTGACCCCAGTTGATAGCTTGGAGCATTGGCTCTTTATCCCATCTCAACCAGGCTCATTGTAAAGAATAGCAGGTGTGGGTTATCTTTGTCTTCAGAGATCTACCAGCACCTCTGCTGGACCAATATGCATTTCTTAAAGCCAATTGAAGATATAAAGAAAAGTCCTAGCCAGCTCTATACATAACAGTACATGGAAATCGGGTCAGCCACAGCCAAAATGGAGACAACTGCTCTTCCTTCAAGGAGAGTTGTCCAGGTGGTCCTCCACGACGGGGGTCCGATTTATTTCACTTAGCGTCACAGTTTCCAGTTACATCTATTTACAAAAAAAAAAAAATCCTAGGGCTTATCTTTTTATAGCTATGTAATGCGCCATTGTATAAAAACTATATCGTTTTTATCCATTCCTCAGTTGATGGACATTTGGGTTGCTTCCAAATTTAGCTATGACAAATTGCCCTGCTATAAACATGGATGCACAGATACTGCTGTATTGTGATGTTTCCATTCTTCTGGGAAAATACCCAGAAGGTGAATAGCTGGGTTCAAAGGGAATCTAATCCTTTCTAATCCTTTTTTTTTCAGAAAGTCTCTCACTGATTTCCATAGTAGCTGTATCAAGTTACCCTCCAACCAGCAGTGGAAAAAGGTTTCTTTTTCCCCACTGCCCCTCCAGCATTTGTTCTTGTTGACTGCTTAAAGATAACCATTTTTTTCTGGGATGAGATGAAATCTCAATGTTGTTTTAATTTTCATACCTTGAATGTCCACAACTTGGGAAAAAATATTTAGCCAACTGTCCAAAGGACTTCTACCTAGAACATATAAAGAATTTTTTATGAGCCTAGGCCCCTAAATTTCAAAGATCCAATCAAAATGGGCATCTGAAGTGAATACACATTTCTCAGAACAAGAAATACAAATAGCAAATAAATCTTTTATTTTGCTTTTATTTTTACTTTGATCTCTCACATTAGAAAGACAGTGTCATATTTAAGCTTATGTGCCTGAGTTTTTTCACCTATATGATGGTTCTAATTAATACCATTTTCATACAAATGACTCAGATGCAATCTTTTCGTGGCTACATAGTACTCCACTATGCATAAATACCATATTTTCCCTATGCATGCATTCATATTTCTAAGTGACTGGTACTGTAGTGATCATATACAGGCAAATTCAAGGTGTAAGTAACCTGAACCAATAAATTTTAGTATGGATGAGTAAAAAATCATTTAACAAAATTTTATATTCCATGTTACAATTAAATTTGAACAAGTAATTGGAGAACAGCATCGTGTAACACAGAAACCATTGTTAAACTCATATTACTTTGTTTAATTAAATATTTCATTGTTTTTCATGTTGGTTTTTATCACTATTTTGTAATCTTTAAAAATAAAATAAACTATTATTTTCCAAGTTTTGTTGAACCACTAAAAAAGAATACTCCATAATCAGGTAACAAGATTATTAGATAGTCCTTATTTTGGCTAATCATACATGTAGAGTAACAAAAATCTCATGTTCACTGAAGACAATGACATATTACAGCTAACTAAATGCAAGAACACGTAGGAAACTCTGTCTTTTAATCCCAACATTCTATTTTCAAAAATAAAAATGATACCATTCTTCTCACTAAATTTCTTATAAAATAATTGCTATCTTTAACATAGGCCACTAATCATACTACATATATTAACGTATAATGGATTTACACTATTTGATAAATTAATGTAATTTTTAAATATCACAACTTTAATTTTTACTTTGGTAACTGCCGATAGATGCATACTGCAGAAAATATAAAATCCTCTGAAATACTTAATATTTTTTTTTTGAGACAGGATCTTGCTGTGCAGTTCAAGCGGGCCTTAGCTCACTTTGTAACCCACACTGGTCTCAAATTCACAATGATCCTCCTGCCTCAGCCTCACAAGTAGTAGAATTACAGGTGTGTGCCACCACATGCAGCTCAATAATTTGTAAGAATAAAGAACTATAGCAACTAAGTAGCTTGAGATTTGAAATTTAGATGTTCACTTAGTAACAGACTATTTAAATCAAAATAATAAAAGCAAAAACGCCAAATAGAGGACAATTTTGAACAAAGATGTAATAGTAAAATCAAGTGTTCAGGATAATTACAAAATGAATAAGAATGGGCACACATTAAAGCAAAGCAGCTCTCGGGGTGTACATTGGACTGGAGTGGCGACCTCCCCCATGGGATCAGCTTGCCAAAGACACAGGAGGGTGCAGTACTGCAGGGCGTGCACTTAAGGAGGAGCCAGCTCTGGCAGAGACAACATTTTCTAAGCTCTGCAAACTCGAGTCTTTACAGGAGACCCACCCTGAAAGTTCCCTAGCAGCCTCTGGAGCTGCCATACCTGGAGGCTGCCACTGATCCTCTGTTCTTTGGCCTTCTGTGCCCCCAGCAGTCAGCCAGTGCCTTATCTTCTCATATCATTAGCACATGATGGGAAATTCACTGTGACTCAAAGCATCCCTGACACCTTGAACTGTAAGTAGAAATGTAGAATGTAACGCCTATAAAGGTAATACCTTTATCTCCATAAAATAAAGCAACACAACCACACACACACACACACACACACACACACAAATTTTTTGTGGTTTTGAATAGAGCTCTTAGAATTTCTGTAGCCTGTTCTGATACATTTCTATCCAGATACAATATGATAAATCAATTCAATGTCAAGCTGTGACCAGCAAAGGTGATACTGGGAAAGTGTCCTCTCTTCCTGAGCACCGCCCCTCATCAGAAGTAAAACAGTAGCTGAGTAAAGGGAAATGCAGTGGCCCTGGATCCCCCATTCACTGGGTTTGAAGAGATGTTCAGTACGCCACCAGTGGCTTGATGATGTTATGTCTGTAGCTCAGAGGAAAAGTATTCTAAGTCAAAGATATTTGATACTCAGAAAGCCAGTGATGATAAGCTCAAGTACCTATGTTACAGAGTAATAGTATCACAAAGCTTTTCTGCTGGAGGGCTAAGAATGTAAGTTAACAGACCAAAAAATGGAGAAAAAGAAGGACTATAAGGATAGCCAATATTTTGGCCCTAGCCCTTCAAGGTCAAAAAAGACCCAGGATATAAGGGAACCTGTGCTGTAATATCCTATAACTCAGAGGTGTCCCAAATTTCCTGGTCAAGGAGATTATGGGACCTCAGAGGAAAGGGATGAGTGAACTGTGGTGCGTCTAAGGAGAGTCACCCAGAGAAAAACATTCTCAGGCTTTCACAGAAAGCAAAATGGCCAAGCAATGGCCGTGACTTGTCCCAAAGGCTGACACTAACAACAGTTCTACAAAGTACTGTCTATGATCCCAAACTTAATCCTGAGGGGATTTGACCCTGGAAAATACAAAAAAAAAAAAAAAAATTAATGTTTTGTTATACAGGTCTTGCTTCAACTTGCCCTTAACCACCCAGCAGGAAAAAAAAAATGCTTAATTACAATGCATGAAACAGCTAGATTGGTGAGATAAGCTTTAGGAGGCTTAGATTCAATAGCCTCCAACATCACAAGCTTCACTGGTGGCCCACTGCAATTGCAGAACATTTGACTGTATATGTACCTGCTTCCTCTTAGTCCAAAGAGAAGTATATTCTTTTCCTTTTTTTTTAAGCAACATCAATAGGGATGTGGGTCATGCCCACACACTGTACTCTGTAGAATGATTGTGAGGACAATATGAAATATGTCAACTTTCAAAGAAAAGAAAGGGGAAAAGAAAAAACATAATAATGTTGATTTAGAAGGGTTAATGTTTAATTGTTTGATCAATCTTATATACCTATATGTATTAATCTAAACTGATCTGATGATGAAAATATGTAATATAACCCGTGTTAAATTTAAACAATAAAAAAAAAAGTATGGGGTGGTTGGAGGGACAGACGCTCTCAAGTTTCTGAAGAAAGGCCCTTATCTCAGGCCTGCTGACCCAAGAGCCACAAAAAGGGAGTGCAATAGCTGCCTTTTGCTCTCCAATCTTGACCCAGGTGCAAGGAAAGGTTAAAATTCTGGGTAGGAGACCCCAAGTACTCAGGGGATTGCTCTCCTTAGGGACACCAGAAAAATGCTGCTATTTATCCCACAAGGAGCCCTGGGGCTTAATGATGAATAAGCAGACACTCAGCTTCAGTTATACTGGTCCAATGGCAGTATAAAATTATTAAATAGAAATTTCCAAAAATAAAAATTTTGTAAGTTTTAAATAACTTCAGAATTCATTGTGCTCACCTTTCATAATTATGCATTATAGTTAATCTCTTACTTTGGATCACTTATAAATGAAAGTTTATCACCAGCATGCATGTGTAGTTTTGAGAAAAACAACTTTGGAGTGGAATAATGGAATATATCCCTGCACAAAGGGGAAACTATTATGTATTGACATTTTTATGGTTTATGTCTATTTGTCCCCCCAAAGCCTTATGCAATCATTTAGTACTGATGGGTGTAGCCGAAGGCAAAGGGGCTGAGGCAGAGAGCCTGAATGTACTACAAAGAGAGACAGAGAGATAGACTAGTGCTGTTGCTCTCTGTTACCCTGGTTGTTTCATTGCCTCTGTCACCATATTGTTGCTGCTGGCCTCTGCATTATGCCTCTCTGCCTTGGATCCAGCCAAGTATGGACTGAAACTTCCAGTACCTGTGAGCTAAATAAACCTTTACTTTCTTCATTTTGAGTGTTGGGTATTTGTCCCAGCACAGAGTAAAAAGGAACTAAGACAGAACTTCGTACCAAAAGTAGGGTCATTCATGTGGCTATATCTGACAATGTGGATTACGTGCTTTTGGGAATGGCTTATGGGAAGAGATAGGAAAGGTTCAGAGACGTTAGCTACAAGCGAAGCACTGGAAAAGCGTCTGCTGTTCTGTTTGGGAGATTCTGGTCAGAACTCAGACCAGAAGACTGATAGAAGGCCTGCTCGTAAAGACCAGGCTAAGGAGGTTTCTGCTGGGAAAAAGGATAGCGCTGGCTGTTGGACTCCAGATGACTTGTGCTATGAGTTGGCTGAAAGTCTGTCAGAATTTTGTTCATGCCCAGAGACTTTGCCTAAGACTGAGATTAAGCATGGCAAAGTGATTAATCTTTCAAGAAATATTTCAAAGCAGCAAACTATTGGGGTGGTGGAATAGTTGTCATTGGTGGCTTTTAGCCAGATTTATGTTGAAAATCAAGAGCAAAGAGCCAAGCAGGATGATTTAAAATATTGTGCGTTTGGCCAGAAAGGAAACATCAGGAAAGCTATAGACTGCAAAGATAAAGCTGAAAGGATCTTCACTGCTGGGAAAGAAGCAGAGAATCAAAAGGATGGCCTGAGGGCATCACAAGAGGTGGCATCCCTCCACCCTTTGCAAGCAAAGGAAAGAGACTTCGCCTTGAGAAGAAAGCCACAGAGACCCAAGTACCAGAATCGTGGCAGCAGCCAAACCAGGTTCAAAATGGTGCCAGCATGGAGAATTTGTTTTTCAGAATCAAGGTCAGAGTGTTCATCAATCCAGGCACTCCACCCCTAAAACCAAGAGAGAAGGAAGCCTGGTTGCTGCTCCAGCTGGTAGCAACCCTTGGCATCATCCATGTGACATTGGTTTTAGTCACATTCAGAATGCAAGAGCTGTTAAGTTAAGAAGGCTTCCACCTCGATTTCAGAAGATCTGTGAGGCCAGGATGTGTGTCCCTGAGAGGGCAGTGTATGAAGCAGAGAATGAGAAGCCTATTCAGTGGAAACCCCAGAAATTTGGAAAGGCCAGAAACATAGATTGTCTGAGAAACTGCAAAGAGGGAGCAAATCTGGCCTAAGAGAGAAATCATAGAAAATACCATCAACAGTCCTGTAGGGGTGGAGCTGTGTAAAGCCTTTAGGGTTCACAGTTCAGTACAGATTGCTTCAGATGTTCCAGTTGGAACTGTGGGATTTAATGTTTACCCTGCTGGATTTTAGACATGTGTTAGTCCCAGTGTTTTGTATTACCCTGTTGTTCGCAACTTTTCAAACGGTAATGTTTATCTTGTGCCTTTGAATGTTGGATATGTTTACCTTCTCTGTTGTACAGGCACCCACAGTTGAGAGTTTGCCTTGGATCTTCGAGGAGACTTTGGATTTGGACTTTTCAGCAATGCTGAAACTGTTGAGACTTTGGCAACTCTTCCAGATGAACTAAAGTGTCTTTTTCACAAAAGAATGTACATGAGACTTTGGGGGTCCAGGGGCAGAATATTATGGTTTATGTCTAGTTGTTTCCCCAAAACCTTATGCAATCATGGGGTGGGGACTTCTATAGTTTGAGACTTGACACATGATCCCTGCGATTATGTGTTTTATTACTGATGGGATTATGCACCTGAGTACTTCTGGGATTGTGGGTGTAGCCTAAGGCAGATAGGCTGAGGCAGAGAGCCTGAATGTACTATAAAGAGAGACAGAGAGACAGTCTAGTGTCGCTCTCTGCTCCCCTGGTTACTCTGTTGCCTCTGTCACCATATTGTTGCTGTTCTGCCACCATGAACTGTTGTTGCTCTCTGTCATGTGCCAGTCTGCCTTGGATCAAGCCGAATATGAACTGAAACCTCCAGTAACTGTGAGCTAAGTAAACCCTTCCTTCCTTTATTTTCATTGTCGGGTATTTGTCTCAGCAACGAGTAAAAAGTAAGACAAACATATTTTCAAATATATTCCTCATTCTAACCTCATTAGTTTTTTTCCTTTTACATAAAATACAATCAAATCACAGAGAAATTCATAATCTGAAGTTCTCAGAGAAGTCAGATGATGGAGTCAGGTCTGGAATCCTAACTTCCACTGACTTTGACTATCCTCACGTTTGTCTTCCCAGATTCAGCTATGATGTAAAGCTCATGTAACTTAACTGGCACAAAATCCAAGTGATCTGAACCTTGCCAGTAACACATCTCCCTTCTGCTTTCCACTGTCCTAGTGGAAACATGGCAGGTACCTCAGTAGTTCACGTTGTGTTCAGCTTTACCATTGAGAGTGTTAATCATGCTTCAGTAGCTTCTCCACAACAATCACATAGTTTCCACAATTTAAAGTCAAGATTTTCTCTGTTTTGTTGCAGATTGTGTTGAGCCAGGTCAGCTGTCCTCTTAGGTAGCAAGTCCACTGCTGCCTGCTCCTCCCCTGCAATACGTTCAGTAACTGAGAGGTCTGAAAGGTGAAGCAGGGCCAGCAGCTTGCTCTGCCCCTTTGGAACCCATGAAGTCAAGAGGACAAAATGCATTTAGTCATCACCATGGCAACCTTGAGTGCCAGGTGGAGAGTTGGCCAATGCATCATAATTGCTAAGTCCACTTGAAGCAGATTAGGAATGAAAATGTCCTCAATCTTGTCTTTGAATTAAAAGGACACACAGTACTGACATCATCACAGTTATAACCATAATTATGGGACATTTATTGCTATTAAAAGAATGCACTTTGGCATAAGAGTACTGAAAATTGTCAATGCCCTCATAAAATGTGTTCAATAATTTGGTGCATTGGTGCACTGGGTAAGCTTGATTGCACATGCTATGGATGGAGGTATAAGGGTGGTTTTATGGGTGTTGCACATTTACAAAAATGATGCTTCTAGGTTTCTAACTTCCTTCAAGTGAAGAGAAAGCATAGCAGTTTGCATGCAGTTTCCATGGCCAATGACATGAAAAAGATACTTTTAAAAAAAATCCATTGTATAAGACTATTAACATGTGGGAACATGTCTAATCTTTGCTAAGAATAACTTACAACTCACAGTTAAATATCAAAAAGGAAAAGTAGTGCTCCATTTTACTTTTCAAAAAATTAACAAGCACTGTAATTTATGTTGTCATCCTCCAGTTGAAGTTCAGAACTGCTTTAAATATTTTTTCAAGCTTTATTGAAAACACAGGGCCTCCCATATACCTACATATTGTTTAAGGCAATCAAGGTGTGTAAGTATAAAGAAATTAACTTTACAATGTTTTGGTCTCTGCTCTTTGCTGCCACCATGAAAGGTTACTCTCTGCCCTGTGTTGCACTGCCTTGGAGCCCCCTGAATATGGACTGAAACCTCCACTGACTATGAGCTAAATAAATCTTTCTTTCCCCCCTTTTGACTGCTGGGTATTTGCCCAGCAATGAGAGAGGAGTGGCCAAGACATGTGTACACGATTTTATGCGTTTGTTCTCGTAACCCTCCGTGTTACCCCACTTGGGAATGTGGCACATTGTGGTCATCCACTTCCAGCGCTGATCATCCCCAGATCTGCCTCATTCTGCTCCCCACCATCATGTAAGTTTACGTGGAACAGGTTCTTGCTTCTCCTATAATGTGCAGGAGAGATCTGGGTCAGAGAAGCCATGCAGGGACAAACGAAGAAGTTGCCAAGGTTGGAGAATGTGATTCAAATCAAAAAACGCATGGAATAGGTGGTCTGGATTTCCCAGGCAGGCCAGTGTGACCAGCAGGTCCTCGCTGAAGGGCCAGGGACACAGGCTGCCTAGCAACTAATAGCTAACACTGTCCAGGCATGATGTTGTGCTTGAGATTGAGCTTTAGGCACGGTGACCTTGTCCTGCCCTCACATATATGATCAATTGCCAGATTCAGGGCTCCTAACAAAAAGTAACAAGCACACTGCAGAGCTTTCCTCCTCACAGGTAAACAATGGCAACATTTATTTTTTTCATTGATGACTAGCTCCTATAACTCAAAAAAACAAAATGAACATTTTCCAGTATTTCTGTGGAAAATTTTAATGTATCTATAATAATTATGTATGTTTGTGCATTCAATATGGTCATTTCAAATATGTATTAACCTATAATGAGAAGGTAAGAGTAAAATAGATTTCAGTCTTTTTTAACATTTATCATTCCTTTATGTTGGGAACACTTATACTCCTTTTTCAGGGCCATGCCTCCAGTGACACAGTCTTCTCTCTTCAGGCTCCACCCCTTAAAGGCTCCACCACTTCCCAACATCACAGGCTGGCACATGAGTCTTTGGAGACCTTGATTCAAACACAGTAAGAAAACTGTAAAAAAGATTTTTGAAAGAATAGGAAATGTGGGATCTGGGGAGATAGCTCAGGGGCCAGAGAAATAGCTTAGTAGAACAAGCACCTGCCTGGCAAGTGCAGGGTCCTGAGTTCAATCCCCGGTACCAGAAAAAAAAAAAAAAAAAGGAAATGTGAACACGAACTGGACCTTAATTATATGTATTGTCTATTGTTCACTTTTAGTCATGATCTTTATTCTGATGATTTAATAGTTCCCAATCATTTTATTATAACTAGTTAATAGTTCTTATGTTCAAAGATACATTCTAAAATAGAACTAAAATAACTTAATATTTGTAATTTGCTGCAAAATAATAGAGGGTGGGAGAAAGGCATGAGAATGTAAGTGAAATAAGATGGAACATGAATTGATCATTTAGGCCGGGTAATGAGCATCTAGGAGATTTTCCTGTTATGTGCCTTAAGTGTTCCCTGATATTTTAAATGTGTGGTTTACATTTTAATATGTAAACAAGACACGTAATTTCACACCTGCCTCAGCCACACAGCCAAGCTTCACGTCAGTAGTGATGCGCTACGCTGAAAAGAGCTTCCCTGATTCAGCGAGTTGGTGTTTATTATGACTCTTATGTGAACAATTTAACTATGTGTATTATAGATGTCTATATTGTATTTAGATGTATTTACTGATCTAATAGCTTTATAATACACTGAAATGTTTTTTTCTTCTGTGTTGACTTTTTCTCTTTCCTCTCTGTCCTGCCAGAGCAATTTTTGTTGGTTTTTATTATTTACCATATTTTTAGGTTTTGAACATATACATTCTATTTTTAAACTCTTCTTTTAAAAGCAATTTGTCTAAATAAGAATGAGAAATTGAAACATAACAGTCATAATATTATTGTGGAAATATTAATGTTGAATTAAATATATGGCTAGAGGATTATGGAAGAAAGACATGATTAATTTCCTTTCTTAATCAAAATCAACCTTTACTAAACATTTTTCTAGCTTTTTATTTCTCTCTCTCTCTCTCTCTCTTTTTGGCTTAAAATTTTCCCTTTTTAAAACTTTTAAAAACAAACTCCATCCTGTGCTATACACAGCCCTTTTGACGCCCTGACATTGATTTGAAGAAAGAGAAGAGTGAATGCTGGAAGGGCCTCCTGACCTTCTTCCTCTGCTTGGGTTTGGCTTCTCCCTTGGGCACTGCACTGCTGGGCTTGGAGGCTGCAGTGGCCCCAGAGCCCCAGCTGATGAGCTGCAAAGAAGTTCCCATTAGACATCTGGCCTGGGGGTACTTGAAAGATTCGACTCAGGAAATCCTGAAAGTCAGCAGGAGGGGCATCTGAGGGGATTCTCTGCTGCCTACTGGTGCCTGGGATCCAAGAGCCAAATGGAATATGGTAGGGAACTCTGTGGGTGTCATGGGAAATTCTCACACGTTGACATCCAGCCCACTCTGTGATGTCATAGACCTTTCCTTCCATTAATGCAAAGTAAGTAATCTTGAGCCCCAACAAGCTTGACTCTGCCCCAAAGTCTCCTTCCTCGGCAGGATGCAGCCTATTACATGCAGCACAGTATCTGGCACTCTTAGGTGCTCGGTCCATCTCAAATCTCCTATGCTTCCCTTAGCATCGACTACATATCATAGTATTCATTGTTTCCTTGAGGTCATCTTGCAACTTGGACAAAAACTCATTCACTGACCAGCTGAACTCATTCTCTGCCATTCGTTTCATCTCATATTCTTTCCACCTTTCAGGGTTGCTGACAATGTCCCAAGCTGCCCTTAAAACCTTGAAGGCCTCCTCAGACCAGAAATGATGGTTTTTATCAGGATAAACCATCACTGCCAGCTGCCTATAGGCCTTCTTTAGTTCAGTATCTGATGCTGTGGCTTCAATGTCCAGCACATGGAAAGGGTTCAGCTCATCCTCAGGAACCTCAGCCATTGTCAAGAGTCGAGCCACTTCCTCTTCAGGCTGGCAATATCACCCGCTGGCTACAGGTGCATTCCCTTGGCTACTAGTCTTTTGCTTGAACAAAGGCAACTCCAGCCAACCCTACTGAATTATTCTTACCAGCTGCTGCCAGGGCCTACTATCTCTCACCAGAGTCAAGCAGCACTGCAAGGTGGGAAAATCCAGCCAAGAAAACAGCCAGGTGGCCTTATCCCTCCAGCCTAACCAATTACTCAGGCCCAAAAGAAACTGCCAGCCCAACTGGAGACAGCCCCAAAAGAGGGCCAGATCCAGGAGCAACAAAGTAGTCATTACCCTAAGAAAACAGGTGAATAGTCCTGCTCCATATTAAAATCTCTGGTTTAGAAGCTGGAACACTACCTGTGCCCAGCTGCCCACCTGCTCAGTCCAGGCTCCCTCCCTAACTCGAAAAAAGTCCAGATCCCCACCTTTCAGCTGCCTACATGCATAGATGAGATGGCCGCAAGTTTCCACATACTCTCCCACCAACACCAGCAGTTCAATCAACCACCAGAAGCCTGCCTGTCCAAGCTGACAAAGTTCTTCTGCTCCCCATAATCCCAGGCCTTTGCGCTTATCTGTCTGACTTCGTTTC
>PVJA010032770.1:0-23883 GCA_004027025.1 Myocastor coypus
CTTTCCTCTTCTGTAGAGTGGAGATGAAATGAGCAACAGAAAGCACAATAGGTCATGTGTAAATAGCTTTTTCTGTATCAGGTCATTATGATCTTCTCATGATATGTCTCATACTCAGGGATTTTGTCTGGGTCCCTTTGTAGTGCTATTATTAATTCTTTCTTTATTTTTAAGTATTTAATACAGGATCTACAGGGTTTCTCTGTACTGTCAGACTTGTACTGACTCTTCCTGTTTTTCAGCCTCCCGA
Source organism: Myocastor coypus (assembly GCA_004027025.1). Taxonomy (NCBI): domain Eukaryota; kingdom Metazoa; phylum Chordata; class Mammalia; order Rodentia; family Myocastoridae; genus Myocastor; species Myocastor coypus. The sequence goes on from PVJA010032770.1 coordinate 251, forward strand.
GTGCTGGGTTTACAGGTGCACACCACCAAGGCCAGTCCCAATAGCTTTTTCAGTGTGCCGTGGGGGCGGGTCCAGTGCAGCAGGCTGGGCATTGAACCCCTGGAAGGCACTTTAATCTGCTGAGCTATCTGGCCAGCCCCCTACAAATATTTTTAAATGGGTGATTTATTTATTTATTTATTTTAAGCCTTTGGAACTTACTTCTTACAGTTCTGAAGCCTGGAAAGTCCATGGTCAAGTTGCAGGCCTTCGGTCCCTGGTAAGGACCTTCTTACTGTTACTTCACATGGGAAAAAAAAAAAAAAGGGCAAAAGGATGAAAAATGATGGGTGTGTAAAGCAGCTTCTTGTACCTCTTTATAAAGGATTAATTCTAGGCATGAAGGGTGCACCCTCATAGCTTCATCATCTCCTAAGTGTTCTTCCTCTTACCACAGCTGCTTTTGGGGCTAAATTTCACCAGTAGAATTTTGGGAGGCACATCCAGATGATAGGAGATATAGTTAGCCTTTTCTTTTATTTTTGTTTTTTATATTATGGCCGGCTCAGCCTGCCTTGGGGGTGGGACTGGAGCAGCATGTGGTGCCAGAGATCGAACCATGGTCCCTGTGGCTGCCTAAGCAGGCGCTTTAGACCACTGAGCCACCTCACCAAGCTGAGGTATTTTTTTGTATGACAGTTGGAATATTTAACAACTTACTACATCTAAAAGTGAGAAAGATGATGAGACCTCAAAAATGTTGCATCTGTATTTTACTTTTAAGCATATTTTGTTATACTTTATGAACATTTTGTTAGTAATGTAACATTTTTAACTATTTTAGCGTCTTATTAATTGGCTCAAGATAATGTGCATAACTGTCAATTACTTGTTCAGAAAACATGTAGAAAACTTTTCAATCCCCAACAAATTGTGTGTGTGTGCCTGTGTGTGTGTGTGTATGTGTGTGTGTGAGCAAGGTTCTTTACTTTTCCAAAGTTTAAAACTTCAAAAATATTTCTGATCAGCTTCATCAACTTTTTCCAATATTTCTTATTTTTCAAGTTTCTGATTGGATAGCCAGTATCAGAAATATACGGAGGCTAAATACATGTCATCAAAGGGACATCATTGAAAAGAAAAATGCATAGAATTTTGTACATCACTAAATGAATAAGAGTTGGTCATTACTTTGGGAAAAAAAGGAAAAGAAATGAAAAAAGCCTTCCTATAAGAGCTTTTATTAATGCTGGGGTATTTCCTTATCAGAGGTCCCATCAAAGTGCACTGATTCCCTTGGTCCCCTGGGTATCAACGTCCCTGACACACAATGTAAGACCAACCAGTGTTAGCTGGACCAATAGGCACTGGTTTTGTTAATAGTAAAATACTTATAATACTGCCTTACTTGTTGGGTTAGTAAGTTGTTATAAAAAGAAAAACCTATATTTTATAATTTTGCTTTGTCAGGCAGTTTTATAGCTATTGGGGGCACAAAAGTAAATAAGATGTTGTTTTTATCTTGAGTGAATTTAAAGGCCACTGTGATACAGTCTCCAGTATTTCCATTGAAAAAAAACCTTCACCACTGAAATAATCTAAGGTTTATCATCATCATCATCATCATCATCATCATTTGTATACTGTGAGGACTAAATATTACTTGGAGTTTTCAATGGCTACTTGGCTGAACTTCCATCTCATTTATTGTTCTATGATGTTATTAATGTGGTTTGAGCTTCACTCCTGTGACAGCAGAACGTACCATCTGGCAAAGGGACCTCTTTAAAGATCAAGCACAATTTCTGAAAGAGTCAAAGAATTAAACAATTAAAGAGCTCAGAACCATGAACGCAGATGGGGAAATATATACATAACTACTGAAATCTGTTTTGAGTTTTCCTGTTCCCCTCTGCAGCACTATTTGGAGCATTAGGAAGGCCTGGACTTGAGAGGAGTATAATGCAAATCTTTGGATTTGTTTCTCAATTATCAGATTAAGTGTTGTATGGGATCTGAACATGTAGGGATCTTTTATTAACGTTCAGAAAACAGAAAGCTGGAGCATCACTAGAAAATTTATAGGTTCTGCTTGTAAATTTATAGGTTCTACATACTCTACTTTCTTTCTATATTTTCCAAGTATTATTGTATATATATAGAACCACCAAAATAAATTCTGAGCACTTATTGATGTGCAAGATAAGAGACCATCCTCTTTGTTTTTACAATGCATAAAGGATAATAGCGATACCATAAACTATGTATTGAGTTATTATTGTGGATTGAAATGTGCTCTTTTTATGTTGCCTTAAATCTCCAGAAAAGTCGTAAAGTTTACGATGTTATCATTGATGACAGAAAGTGAGGGTAGTAAGGAAAATAACCACATAACAGTAGTAAAGTAGGTAGGGCAGTTATTTGACTTCTTTTACATTGTTCTTTCCACATAATCTTTTTTTCCCACAGTTTTTGGTTCCTTATCAAGCACTTTAGATACGGAACTCATGACTTTATATTCATTTATCCATTTTCTCCTTTGCTCTCTGTTCATTTTTGTTTCCCTCTAGTCATAGATTTTTCAAATCACAGATATATTTTCTGTATCTACTAGGTCTAGAGCCCTTACACACACATAATTCTGACTTTAAAGTTTTAAACTTAAGTTGGAAGATAAGACAGGGACACATACTTTTTTATACACAAAGATTCGCTATGAACTACCCACGCTCCAACTACTATAATGAGAAAAGCATAGCAAGTAAAGGCTTCTGAGATTCAGATGAAAGAAACAGGTGTTGGTTTTTGTCCCAGTAGATCACATGAAGTATGTCAGTTCTGATTTTGAAGAGTGAAATTTTGTCCTACTAAATTCTTGAATCTCATCGAAGAGTACAGGATATAGACAAAAACCTCAGGCTGTGTGAGGGTGCCAATTCTCACCATGTTTCTTATTGCCAGTCTCATATTTTCATCTTCCCATACTCTTGTGTAACCAGATTTTGGTGCTGTTATGTAGAACAGAACTCAGGATGCCAGTTGTCTGTGGTTCACATGGTGTTGCCTGAGTGTCTATATGAGATCAGTGGTATGTCCACTGATGTGACGAGAATGGACAGGAGTGCTGTCCACTATCTTGTGCATGCTAATAAACAACCATCGTATCAGTAGCACTTAGTACCACCCTACCTTTCCAATTTGTCCACAGGTCTGTTGGGTACTGCCTAGCCTAGCTGCATCCCCCAGACTCTCCTTCCTATTTGTGGCTAACACTGCACTGGATACTCTCAGCAGCTGGGTTCAGGACTGTGGCATGTATGCAGTTTGGGACTCAACATGAGGAGGTACATGCTCACAAAAATATACTCTTCTTGCTTAGGAAAGAGCAGGGGCCAGGGTTCAGTTCCTGGCCCTGCCTGTCATGCCGGCCCTGCGAGCTAATCCAGCAATGGAGTCTGGGCATGGTGGCACATGCCTGTAATCCCTTGGGAGGTACAAGCAGGAGGATCACTATGAGTCAGCAGTGTTTAAAAAAAAAAAAAAAAAAAGAGCACACTCTTCTAGGCAAAACCATTTTAAAGTTCTTTGTAATGTCATATCAGCTCAAGTCAATACTATGGATAATCACATCAGGGAGAGGAGGAAGAGAATACAATGCATGCTCACTGGAATATAAGAATGAATGGTGAGAAAAATGATGTAACTTTGAAGGAGAAGTAGAAAATATAAGCTCATGCCTATATTCCCAGCACTAAGACAATAGGATTATGAGTGCAAGCCTAGACTGAGCAACTAACAATATCTTGTCTTGAAACAAAAATTGAAAAAAAAAAAAAAAAAACCTTAGAAGGGTCTTGGTTCCACTGCAATATTAAAACAACAACACAATAATAAAAATAATTTTTTAAAAATAAAAATTTAGGCTGGGCATGGTAGTGCACACCTGTAAGCCAAGCACTTGGGAGATTGAGGCAGAAGGATGGTTATGAGTTTGAGACCAGCCTGGACAACAAAAGTGACCTCAAGGCCAGTCCAAACTGCATAGTGAGATCCTGTCTCAAAAAGAAAAAAAAAAAAGTTCAGAAATTTAAAAATGGTATGGGTTTAGCTCAGTAAAAAGGTTAAAGTTCAAACACCACTTTTAGAAACAAACATTAAAAGTGTAAAAACCCTAAGACAAAGATCTAGAAATGAGAACATTACAAACACCTTTGAAGATATTAAGGTCTTAGGTTCTCTTTTAATTGGCAGTAGCAAGGCACATCAGAAACTTCATGTATCACACACCAAAGATTCTCATGTATAGCAGACCGGAGTAGGCAGAAAGTAGAGGTCAAAGGAGTTATTACTCAGTCACTGTAGTAATTGAAACCTCAAATGGTGGAAGTAACAATGAAGACTTAAAGGAGAGGAAAATGTGAAGGATGTTCTGATACCTAGTCATTCACTCTTGGGAACTCCCTGTATATAACAGGCAGAAGGATTCCAATGTGGTGGTTGTATTGAGGATCTTAGCAAACAGAAGATGTTAATCAGATATTATGGTGAGAGGACTCTGACAGAAATAAGGAAGTCAGATGTGGGAGGAACTTGGAAGAGAAGGTGATGAACAGTGAGTGACCCCTGTTGAGCATTTGAGCAGACTTGAGGAGATCCTAGGGGCTATGAAGAAGGGCCAGAGATAAAACCTGTCCACATGAAAGAGCCTGGGCATGTGGATAGAAAAGAGGTAGGAATCAGATTTAAGAATGGTAGTCCTCCTCTTGAGCTCCAGTGGAGGAGGCACATAGTAGTAATGTGGAAGTTATGGTGCAGCTGAATGATGGTGGTTACCTCTTGAGAAGACTTTGATAGTAATAACAAACTGAGACTTTGAAGAAGAAACAAGGAAGGGAAGAATTTATTGCTGTGATTAGTATTGTATGTTATGTGGAATTCTTTGAGCAATCCCAAGACAAAAGGCAAAGAAATGGTTTGAAATTACGTACAGGCAACTTTACTTAGAGCTAGAGCCCAGCACTGTCAGGAAAGGGTGACTGGGTCTATCTGGCTATTATTCTCAACTAAGACTTGATTTACAGTCACCTCTTTTTTGCATTAGGGCAGCGGTTCTCAACCTGTGGGTCACGACCCTGGCAGGGGTCAAATGACCAAAACACAGGGGTCAACTAAAGCCATCAGAAAAAACATATTTAAATCCATGCTATGCCATGGTGAAATGTTATTTATTGGAATTAGTAATTTAAAGTAGCCACCAAAATTATTTTTTGGTTTGGGGTCACTGCAACATGAAGAACTGTATTGCAGGGTCACAGCATTAGAAAGGTTGAGAACCACTGCCTTAGGGTATATCTGACTCCTAACTTCTAAAATATAAAGACTCCTGTCCACATACATCAAGGTGTGCATTAGGCAGTTTTTAGTTATTTATGTTTTAAAAAATTATTTATTTATTTATTTATTCTTTAAACTTTATTTATTTATGTTATGGTTGGCTCAGCCTGCCCTGGGGGTGAGGCTGGTATAACATGTGGTGCCAGGGGTCAAACTGTGGTCCATGCAGTTGCTTAAGCTTGCTTAAGCAGGTACTTTAGACCACTGAGCTATCTTGCTAGCCCCACATTAGGCAGTTTTTAAATCATGACTGATTTAATTATGGAATTGGTAGAGGGCTGAGGAGATAGCTCAGTAGAATAAGCACTTGCCTGGCAAGCACAGGGTCCTGAGTTCAATCCCCAGCACCAAAAAAAAAAAAAAAGGAATTAGTAGAAAAAGCAATTGATCAATATGAGTTTACTAGTGATTGGAATGCATACATGAATCATAGTGCTACCACAATTATTTTAAATTTTGTAGAGGAACATAGGAACATGACATAATTGATAGTAACTTTTTAAAATTTCTTAATTTTTTATTTTATTTTGCATTACTTTAATAAGAAATAACAATGTGACAGTTTCAAAACATGTTAGTAGTACATTCACAATAATTGATACAAGGCATACTGTTGTCTTTATAGTTATTTAGAGCACATGATACAGACATGATAATTTTTCTAATCATTATTGAACTAAGAGAAAGTGGTTGTATACATCATCCAATATTCAGTAATCATAGTGGGTTATTGGCAAAACTGGCAATGTTGGAAGTTGTTGATTTAAGCTTTTACAGGTCAACATACTAATATAGTTTTACATTTTATGCCTCGTGCTTAAACTTTTCTGCTGGGTGGTTAAGGCCAAGTTAAAGCAAGACCTGTGTAACAAAACATGTAATATTTATATCTCCCAAGGCCAGTCAGATTCCCTCAGGATTTACCTTGAAACCATGTACAGTGCTCTATAGAACTGTGATCACTATACTGTGTGTCAAGTAATTGATTGTTTTACAAGAAAACAAAAAAAGGGTATTAAAAGAGAGTAAGAGACAAGGAAAAATGCCATACCATTGACTGGTTACAATTTTGCATGTGCTTAGATTTTTAAATTTCTGTATAAAAATGTGTAACTGCTTTTATTACATTCTATAGGGATTTACTACAATATCAATGATTGATGGAAAATACTGATTCCAAGTTAAGTCTAAGATGTTTAATATTCAGAAAGACAGTGATGTTAAGCTCAAGTACCTATGTTATAGAGTAATAGTATCACTAAGCTTTTCTTCTGGAGGGTTAAGAATGTAAGTTTATAGGCCAAAAATTAGAGAAAATGAAAGGCTACAAGGATAGCCAATATTTTGGCCCTAACCCTTCAAGGTCAGTGAAGACAGAGGACATAAGACAACCTGTGCTGTAACATCCTATAACTCAGTGGTGTCGCAAATTTTCTATTCAAGGAGATTTGGGGGCCACATAGGAAAGGTATTGATGATGTATCGTGTGCCTAAGGAAAGTCACCTAGACAGAAAACATTTTCTCAGGGTTTCATACAGAGCCAACTAGCCAAGCAATGGCCATTACTCATCCAGACAGCTGACAATGACAACAGTTGTACAAAGCACTGATAATAACTTTTTGTGTTTTATGAAACAGAAATAACTTTCAATATTTAAATTAGATAATTATAAGGACATATCACTTCCAAGGTAAATCAATTTTAGAATAATATTTGGTGATTAAAGTATATTTATCCATGTGTGAATATACCAAGATCAAATCAACTGTGCTGTATAATTGATGTGCAATAATGAAAAAAACTAAAAATATTATTTGCACTGTGTTTATGGCACACAGCATGTTACACTTTCTTTTTTCTGTTAAAGTTGATATCCTTTTAGATATTATTATAGTTTTCTTCTATCCCAAAATTTCCATTTCCAATCCCAATTTGTCATTTCTTGTCTAAAATGTACAATGTAACCCTACTGGCAAGATAAGTGTGCCCAGATAGATGAATGACATACATCACTTCCTTTACAATTTTAAGAGTACATGTGAAAATCACACATTTTCATACTTTAAAAATATGTTACTGTCTCTGGAACTGATGAGAAGTTAAACTGTATTTAGTATCCAGTATCCCAACCCCTACTCTAGTGCATGCAATTTTCTTATGTTTGTGTTTTGCTTCTACACAGAATTGTGATTTGGAACAACAGAGCATCATTCACATTGTGCAGAGACCAGGAAAGAGAGATCTGGAATCACATCCAGCTGGCCGGGGCAAGACCAGAAATACACTGGGAGCTTCTTCCATGGAGCCCACCAGCTTGACGCGGGTGGACCTCAGCGGCTCTCTCCTGCCAGCAGCCTCTGTGGGTCTGGCTGTCATTCTGGACAACGAGAGCAGCAATGATCCAGCAGCAGCAGTCAGAAGCCCAGGTAACTGTGATGAGTCTTGTCCATGGTTAGTGAGGCACATTGCTTCTTTAGTGAGGGTTCCTTGGAGAGTGGCCTTACTATGCACCTAGCTGTATGAAACTGGCACAGAGTTTCTTGGACACTGCAAGGAGATCTTACTAGATGAAGAATAAGAAGACAAAATTTGAGAGAAATAAATAGATACAATGAAACAGATTTCAAATTTTAAATAACCATTAGAAGTGGGTAGAAGTGTGTCACTACCATAATAGTATGCTGATTTTTCTATGTTGAAGAGCTAAAGTGGTAGGGGTGTGTGATAAGTTGTCTTATGTTTTAAATATATGATTATATGTATGCCCCTCTCGCATTAGGCTTTTCTTATTTTTAAAAATATATGTTGCTTGATTCTTTTTATGATACAAAGAGTTTTTAAAAGTAGAAATAAACATTTTTAGAGGTAATTTTAACCACTTTAAATTTTCTTGTTGCACATGTAATAGCAACAAATATTCTAGCCTGAAGACAATCTTCTTTATCTCTATGCTGGGACTTATAAGTACTTTTAAGTAAAGTTCCTATCTGTGATTTTGTGCTGTTACAACAAAACACTCAAGGTCAATAATGTCTAAAGAACATAGATGTGTTCTTCAAAGTTCTGGAAGCAGAGCAGTTTGAGATTAAGTTGCTGGTAGGCCCAGAATGTGGTCAGGGGTTTGTTTCAGTTTTTATGATGGCTCTTTGGTAGAGCTTCTTTCTTGTTGTGGGGTGATAGTTGTGTCCTCATAAGATGGAATAGATAGAAGGTCAAAAGGAGCAAGTGATGTAATGTCTATTTCTCCAAATATCCAGCTCAAAAAAATCTTTATGCCAGAGATATTTTTTGGAAGAATAGTGTGTCCTTATTTTCTATACGCCGAAGGTGGAATATTCTTGGTTGATTAGTAATTGAGTCATGAGTTCATTTTGATGCCATCAATTCCATCTACAAGAGCAGAGTCCTCATGGCTCAATCCCCTCCTAAAAGCCCCATCTCTTAATACTATCACATCAGCTACTCTGTGTTAAATTGACTTCTGGAGGGGAAGCAGGTGGTTATTTATTTATTTATTTATTTATTTATTTATTTATTTATTTATAGTATCGAGGCTCAAATTCAGGCTCTTTACTTGCCAGTCAGGTGCTCATGCTGCTGAGTTATCTCCCCAGCCCTGGTCATCCTTTTGTAATTTGCTAATATCAATGTATACGTATTTGTTAGTATTTTATTTTCATTACAAAGAGAGAACAGGATTAATTTTTGACTACATGTACAAAATAACTCACTTAATATATAAGGTAGAAGTTTATTTACAGCCCAGAGATAATAGGTCAAGGGAGAAAGCCTCAGATTACTATACACTTAAGCATGGCAGGGAGTCCTGCAACCAGCAAGATGAAAACCCAAAATAAAAGGAAATGTTTTGGCAAAATTATAAATAAAACTTAATAGCATTTTAAAAACCATGATGAGCTTGCAGGAAATGTATAATACCTAGGGAAAAATGAAAAAGTAAAAACCACATTACTAACACCTGCCTTTCAGTAAAGGAATTGATAAATCCACAATCTAAATGCATGAGCTATTGTCCTGATATCCTTGGGTGATTAGGGATGAAAGGAATACCATGCCTTGCATATGCTGGGGCTCAAAAGTATTCTTTTTTTTTTTTCTCACTTTATTTATTTTTTTCCATGATTTAATATTTTTATTGTTTAAATTTAACAATGGTTATATTGCATATTTTCATCATCAGATCAGTTTAGATTAATAGATACAGGTCAAACAATTAAACATTAACACTTTCAGTAAACATTGTTGATCAAACAATTAAACATTAACACTTTCAGTAAACATTACTTTCTTTTTTTTTTCTTTTCCCCTTTCTTTTTTTAAAAGTTGACACATTGCATATTGTCCTCACAATAGTTCTACAGAGCACAGTCTGTGGGCATGACCCTCAAAAGTATTCAAGCAGTCATAGATAGAACTTTCTGAGGTGATTAGATTTAGGGTGATATAACTGACATGCTGTTAAATGGTAGGGACTGGGCACATGACCTGGAAGCCTGTTTTCCTTCCCAGCTCCTTGCTTGCTCTCTGCTTCCTGGCCACAAGGATGTGATCAGCTTTCTTTTCCCGCTGCCTTTTGCCATGCTATTTCTGCCCTGGAGCCTGATTGCTTAGTCTGTAACTGTGAGCCAAAAGGTCCTTCTGCTCCCTAAATTGCAGGAGTGACGTTATATGCCAGCTACAAGAAAGTGACTATGAACAGATCTGCCTTGTAGCCCACCAGTTGTGGACTGAATCTATGAGAAATTACTCCTATTCAAGCTGTGGTTCTTAGGTTTTATGATAGAAGGATGACTTAAATCCATGGTCAGCTGAATCATGAACAAAGCATACAAATATTTGGGAGGTTATGTTTTTAAATTTTGCTCTGTCCTTTTCTTCATAAACATATCCTTAAAAATTCATGGTATTTTAGAAAGCTTGATGCTTAGAATTGGTGACTTTTCACATTGATACATAGGCCATTTATCTCAAATGAGGAATTATCCTTGGCTTTTCAGAGCCTATTTAATATACTGATTATCTATTCCCATATTCAGTTGTAGCTGTAGTATCCCAAGTGTGATCATGCACACCTGAAATCCCAACACTCTGGAAGGCTGAGACAGAAGGATCTCAAATTTGAGGCTATCCTGGGATCTGAATATCTTAAGTAGGCCACCTTTCAAAAATTTATTTATTTATTTATTTTTGGTGGGACCAGGGTTCGAACTTACAACCTTGCAATTGCCCAGCAGGCACTTGTGCCTCGGAGCTATCTCTCCAGCCCCCCCCCTTTTTTTTTTTTTTTTAAGATTTATTTTATTTTATTATTATTATTTTTTCTTGTTCCCGAACATTTGTTTATTTATTTTTATGGCCGGCTCAGCCCACCCCGAGGGCAGGGCTGGCACAGCATGTGGTGCCGGGGATCGAACCGAGGTCCCTGAAGCCGCCCAAACTTTCCCAAGTAAGCGCTTTAGACCACTGAGCCATCCCGCCGGCCCCTCAAAAATTTAAAAAGGGCTGGTAATGTAGTTAGAAGGTCCTGAATTGAACCTCCAATATCTGCTCCGAGAAAGAGACAGCTTCTTTGCTTCTATTTTTTTATAATCTGAGGTGGTGTCGTTGTGGTCGTGTATATAGCTATTTCCTTATCACAGAATAAGAATTTCCTAAATTATACCAATTACATAGAATCATTCTCTATAGTAGCTAGTAGAATTGCCCATTCTGTAATAGTAGAGTAAGTATTGTCCTATATACTAAGCAGCACTAGATATGTCAAATTTAAATTTTGCTCATCAGGGAAGGGTGCAATCATATATAACATTGTTGCTTAAATATTCATCTTTCTGATTGCTGGTGAGAAGTTAAGCATAATTTTCCATGTTGATTTGATATTCTAGTTTTTTACTAAATGTCATTGTAATCTGCTACTTTGATTCCACCTTGTTTTTTTGCTCATCAAACTAACTGAAAATACTTTGCCATCTATACACATTGAGATTTATTGTTATTTACTTTTATTGTTTAAGCATTATCCCTTTTACTGCATTTCTCCATCTTTGGTTCAAACTCATTTTTCCCTATAGTAAATACTTTAGTATTTATTCCAAATTAAAATAAAGCATCTCAGTGTTCCTCTCAAAGCATATGTTCCACTTAAGCAATAGTTTTGCTGAGTATAAATCCTAAGTTTAAAAGATGTTCTTCTCATCAGTTTGACATTCCTTTACTCCCATTTTCTTTATTTCCGTTGGGAGCCATCCAAGTTCTTGTTCCAATCTAAGTAATCTCTTCTTCATTTGTTTTTAAGATCTCTTTGTCCTTAGTGTTTTGCTTCCTTTATGAAGTAAGTTTATTTTTGTCACAATCATGAGCAGTGAGGGTGGCTCTGTGACTGTCACTGCTCATGATTGAGATAACTCATTGGACTTCTAGTAATGAGTCATGAATAGTGCATGTCTTTTACATATCTTGCTTGAGACTTCTAAACCAGAGTGTTTATCTGTACTGGAAATGCTTAGTCCTTCTTCTAGAAAACTTTGTTTTCTCCCATTCTTTATCTGCCATAAACTTCTTACCAAAACAGGAATGTTTGTTGGGACATCTCATTTCAAATTCCCACTCTGCTAAATTCCTACATTTAAGTCCTGTCATTCCATCAGGCCCATATCAAGTTATTTTTTTCTCTGACATTCCCCAATTTTCTGTTTTAATCACCACTGAAGATTCCACCCCCCACCACCAAGAGTTAATATTACGTTGTTTTTTTTCCAGAACTGGGAATTGAACTCAGGCCCTTGCACTTGCCAGGCAAGTGCTTATTCTACTGGGCTATCCCTGCAAACCTTATGATTTGTTTTTAACAGCTACTCTTCCCCACACATTAAATCTGTTTTCTCTTTTTGGTTTCATTTTTCTTTTCTCTTCATACTTTAATTAATTATAATAATACTTATCTTTTTATCACAGTATCTAGGACCCACAGCTTCAGGAGAGGTTTAATTTTTTTTGTTCTTGTTGTTTTTTGTTTTGTTTTGTTTTTCTTTTTCTTTAAAAACAACAACAACAAAAAAAAAACAAAAAAACACAACAAAACGGTACCACGGATCAAACTCGGGACATTGTGTTTGCCAGGGAGGCACCTACTCCCCTGAGCTATATCCCTGGCTGAGAAGTTTAATTTCTCATGGATTCTGTCCATGACTGGTGGTCTACAAAGCAGAGACCTTGTCATAGTCACTGTCTTCTAGGTGCACACAATGCATGGCAGAAGGGAATAGGAGAAGAAGGCTGCTCTCATCCTTGTGGCCAGGAAGTAGACAGCAAGCAAGGAGCTGGGAAGCAAAAGGTGCTTCCACGTCATGCACCCAGTCCTCACCTCTTAATAGCATGCCAGTTGTATCACCCCATAATCTAATCACCTCAAAGAGTTCTGTCTACAAGTACATTTTGGGGGGACATTCTCTATCCAAGCTGTAACAGACATCATGGTAGAAAAGTGAGGCAGAATGAATAGTGGCTGGGATGCAGAGCTGGCAAAGAATGCCCACAAAAGGGGTAAGGGACCAAACATAGACTCAAAGACCTTTCTTCCGTGAGGCCATGGTGTATTCTCACAGTCCCCAGAAAAGATCCCAGAGCCAATCAAGGTGAACTCTGCCAAATAGTCATAGCATGCAAAATATTTTATCTAAAGAGGATATCCTTGAAAGGTAAAGATAGCACAAACTTAGGTAAAATTATATATTTTTAAATCTCTGAGAAATTTATTTATCAAGTCACATTATTATGCTAGTAGATTTAGAAATTGATTCTATATTGATTTTCACAAATTCTTCCTAAAAATATACACTGTCATTTTCTTCAGATCAAAATGAAATCCTTTGCTTACCTCACCATTAACAGTAATAGTGTGTGTGTATATATATATATATATATATATATATATATATTTTTTTTTTTTTTTTTTTTTTTTTTTGTATTATAGTGAAGTGTATACACAGTGTTCAGGGCCTTACTAGATCAGACCTGTAGTGATATCCCTGTTTACAGCCTCCCAAGAGCTGGGATTATAGGTGTGTACCACCAAGCCCAGTCTTAATTGCCGTGAGGGAAAGGTGAGGCCAGCATGTCAGGCCTGGGGATTGAACTCCCAGCCCCTGGGAATGCTTGCAGGCATTTTAATCCACTGAGCTATTTAGCTGACCCAATAATAGTAGTAAAATCTAGTGTACATGTTAACACACTTTTATCAGTTTCCTAGGTATCTCAGTCTACTATCTTGTCATTGATATTTTTTGAATATTAAAAGTATGGGATAGCCTTATTTTATTTCATCATAGAAGTCCCTTTTAGTCTTCAGTTTTATTTCATGTGTAATGCTCTGCAGTTATTGACATGCTTAATGATTCTATTGACATACTTAATGATTCTGGAACAGTCAATTTTTTTTCTAGGCCATAATTTCAGTTTAGAAAGTACTTTTTTTTTTTTTTTTCTCTAGGCTAGGAGAAAATTATATTAAATGTCAAGATTTATCCTGGTAATTAAATTAAAATGTAGAATTATTTCAACCCCGAAAATAGATGAAACTAACTCTTGTACATTACACAATCAGGTGCAGGATCATAGTGCCACAGTGGGAACCTCTGGAGTCCTGCATGATCCATGAGCAGACCCACTGCCCCACTAGCCTCCACTGCCTCCAGTGGCATAGTCCCATGTGGCTTATTACTCCTGATTCTCAGCCCACTTTCTGGCTTCCAGCTGCATGTGCTTGCTCCTGGGACTGCGGAGATGCTACTAGCTAGTATAGCAGTTGGCAAGCAGCTGCCATGCTACTGGATTTTCCACACCACACAGTATAGGGGCTTCCCTTCTGATTCCCTGAACACTGTGACTGACAGACAGGGACACGCCACACTCGATTATCTCAGGTGAACTTTAAGACTGCTTTAAACTCAACTGAAACAAGCAGTTATTTTATACTCTTCTATTTAAATTTTTTGTTTCAGGGCAGGTGAGATACCTCAGTGAATTAAGAGCCTGCTTAAGCAGCCTCAGGTACCAGGGTTTGATCTGTGGTACCATATATCACATTGGCCCTGCACTGGAGCATGCTGAGACAGCCACTGAGTCCTGGTGTGGTGGTGCATGCCTATAATCCTAGCGCTGGGGAGGCAGAAAACAGGAGTATCACTGAGTCCAAGCTGCATAGCAAGACACTGTAAAAAAACACATAAATTTATTTATTTATTTATTTATTTATTTATTTATTTATTTATTTATTGTCTTTTTGAGACAGGGTCTCGCTATGCAGTTCAGACTGGCCTTGAGCTCACTTTTGTAGCCCAGGCTGGTCTCGAACTCGTACCAATCCTCCTGCCTCAGCCTCCCGAGTGCTCAGATTACAGGTGTGAGCCGCCACGCCCGGCAAAAACACATAAATTTAAATAAATAAAATTTTTATTTCATATACTACAAGTAAATATTAAAGAAAATATTAAAAAGCACTCTTGTTACTCTATGAGAAAATAAAACAATATTTCATAACAAAATAATCAGATAATCACAGTACTTAGCATACTATATCATACTTATAAATGAATGGCAGAAATGTGACTCAGAATACAAAGCAAAACAAAAACACTTTATAAAGAAGAAACAAATGGATGGTAGCACAAACTAAATTTTAAGTAACTAAGAGAAACTAGTAGTATAAATGAAACAAATTAACATATTATCAAAATATTTTTGAAATAACAGAATAAGTAATATGAGAAATTACTGGACCTTTGCCCTACTTCTTAATCTTCAAATGTGGGATTCATTTTCTTTTCAGGATTCTTCTATATACCTTTTAAAAATATTTCTACTGTTTCTTGTTCCCTGCCTTCCAAGTAGAACATGTGATTTGAGAAATGTTTTAAGTGAGAGTGAGAGAGGGAGGGAGGGAGGGAGGAAGATATAGAAGGAAGGAAGAAGTGAGGAAAGGTGAGGGAAGGAGGAAAGGAGAGAGAGAAAAAAACAGGGAGGGAGGCAGGGAGAGAGAGGAGGAGAAAGATGGAAGGAGAGAGGGAGATGAAAGGAGAAAGGAGGGAAGGAGGGAAAGAGGCAGAGAGGGACATGAAGAGGCAGAGAGAGAGAGGAAGGAGAGAAATGGAAGGAAGGAGATGAGGGCAGAGAGAGAGATATTGAGATGCTCAGTTTTTAGAAATTTTGTTAGCAGTTGGCTATTACTTAACTAATGTAAGAGAACGTGTTTCCTCTTGTTATATGTTGTTTTATTACCCGTTTCTAGCTGAATATATTTATGAACTGTGCTTTTGTCTGATTAATTGACTTTTTCCCTAAAATCTCTTTGAAAGGCATTATCAAATGTTTACTAAATTCTTCAAAATTGTAAGCATAGTAAATCATCCATCAGAATTTCTGTGTTAGTTTTTATTTTATTTATTTATTTATTTATTTATTTATTTATTTATTTATTTATTTATTTATTTATGTGGGATGGGGTTGGAACTCATGACCTTGTACTTGCCAGACAGGCAGTTGTGCCACGGAGCTACCTCCCCAGCCCCTGCTGTGTGTCAGTTTTTAGAATGCATGTTTTATTTAAATTATGCATAGAGGGGCTGGGGAGATAGCGCAGTAGAATAAGTGCTTACCTGGAAAGCTCAAAGGCCTGAGTTCCATCCCTGATTCCGCAAGCAAGCAAGCAAGCAAGCAAGCAAGCAAGCAAGCAAAGAAAAGAAAAAAAAAAGAAAAAAGAAATGAAAGAGAAGGAAAGAAAGAAAAAAAGAAAAGAAAAGAAAGAGCTGTGACTTACAAACTATATATGCAGAATTATCAGAGGATGTATGTTCCAAGCTTCCTCAGTAACCAGAAATTTTTAAACCAGTGTGAGAAGAAATTCCTATTTTGTCCACATTTCATATCCAGAAATTCTGTTCAGAGACACCAGCGTTGTGTACAATCTGAGATACTACCCTTGAGGAAAGGTCTTTAACCTGTGATTGTTGCTCCCCTCTGGTGCTGTCACAGGCCAACAAGTACAAGGTGGAGAAGAGAATCAGGTCAGGAGGAGAGGCACAGTCGCTCTGTAGCAGCAAGATCAGTTTCATATCTCCCTGACTTACATAATAATCACCTACCACATCCATCATTTAGGAAAGCATGTTTGAAACTTTGGCATTAAAGAAAGATGAAGAACAGTACAATGGAATTTATGCATGTTCTAAAATATTTATATTTGATTAGGAAACATTGAAGTGCTAAGTGTACGTGAGAGTGCCCTGACAAGTGCTTTGTATGGCTAGGAGGGAATCCCACATATAACTAAAACAAATAGAAACTTGTGCAGTCTGATATATGTGTTTTTCAGATATTTTTAAGTATCAAAAAATAACTGATAAAAGGAGAGGTGATACCATGCTTTATTTAAAAAAACAGGTGCAGTATACTGTCTATACTGTGAAAGTAACCAATGACAAGATGGAGTCACTTATAGCAAACCCAAAGCACCGTGGTGTCAGGGAGTTATGAAGAAGTGGTGCTTACACATGTGGAATAGATGCTATGAGAGGAACTTCCTAAAACCCCTGTATGTGCTTCACACTGATCTTCTGAACTGGTGTCTGTTCCAGAGTCCCTTAATTCCAAAGCGCTGCATACCAGCCCCCTTCGTGAGAAGACATGCCAACCACTGTTGTTTCTATTCTTGAGTTAATGCCATTTTCTGCAGCAGGACCTTGGGAACAGTAATGTCTGTTTTAAAACAGCACGATCCTCTCCTTCACATCTCTAAAAGCTGTTCCATACACCAACTTCTATTAATCTGCCTATGATTCTTCATAGCTTGCATGGCCCAGATTCTAATCCTCTGTCATTTATAAACTCATTTTTGAAAGCACTTACAGCTAGGACGTATAGCTGGGACAAGAGATGCAAGGAAGTCAGAGAGCCAGAAGAAATTTAAGTATTTTTAGAGTAATAGTGTTGAAGTATAGTGGTCATCAGAATCACCTGTAGGTTGCTTAAAGTACAGATTGTGGATCCTAGCCCCTACTGGCCTGCATTGAAGGCTGAGAAACTGCATTTCTGTTTCCAGAATGAGGCACCATTCATCAACTCTTGAGTCAGGTGAGAAAAAAGCTATTGGACCAAGAAAAAGGGAATATTCTCTAATGTTTGTCATCCAGTTAATTAACTACTTAGACACATGGGAATTGGATCCTTATTCAGTGTCAGGCATAGTTCCAGCTATGGGGATGAGCAGGAAATGCAAACAGACAGAATGCCTCTCTGAATAGACTTCACGCTCATAGAGGAAGTTAATAAGGAAACAAATTAGTATTAAGTATATCTTCTATGGAGAAATATCTAGCAGAGAATATTGATACGTTCTGCTGTAGCTAAACAAAATGACAAATGCCCAGAGCTTAGAGGAGGAGAGCTTTATTCCACTCATAGTTCTAGAAGACTCACTTTACAGTTGCCTGGCCCAAAAGCAGGAGCATCATGGCGGAAGAGCCTGGAGTCACAAAGCCACTCAATTCATGGCAAAGGAAGCAGAGCAAGGTAACAGTACCAGAGAGAAATGGGCTGGAAAGAGACTGCCAGGTCACATCGTCCTGACTCACCCAAATATACCAGTAATGTGCTTTCCCAGGACCCTAAATGGCTCCGAGACCAGATTGACAGTTTAGTTTTATTATCACACCAAGTAAATGGTGTGGGGAAATATGAGTAAAAGATATGAAAAATCTACTTGAAAAAGAAGTGGTCATGAGTATTAAAGAAGACTATCCCTGGAAACATTCCTTTGGGTATATCAGGCAAAGAGAAATTAATAAGCTCATGGACCTCAGTCAGGACTATGCTCAGAAAACAATGGGGTCTCTGAGGTAGCAGAAATGGAGCAATAGAAGATGAAGTCTGAAAAGGTGATAGGTTGTGGCACACCTTGGATTGTCACTCCAGTAAGAAATTGGTCCCTGAGGATTTTTAAGCAGTGTAGTACCATAGTATGATGTAAGAGGTTCCTCCTGTCTATATGAGAGAAATATTGGAGTCTAGAGTGGAAGCAACAGGATCATCAGGCTTTCAAATTATAGGACAATTTCAAATCCTGGATCCTATAGAATGAGTGGGGGTACTAGGCAGCACCATCTGGGAATGCTTGCTGTGTACCTGGCAGCATACCAAGTCCTGCTTTCATGCCACATCTAGATGGGTCTTCAGCTGTCCCTTAAGATAGATACTATATCTGTCCTCATGCTAACTAAAGAAACTGTACGAGGTTGTTTTAGGAACCTCATACAAGGCAAAAGTTAGCCAAGGATCATTTCACTCCAAAGCTCATGTTTATGTCATTGAACTACACATAATTAGAAGGAAGAGATCTTTATGTTTTCTATAGATATTTTGATTATAGACAGTCATACAATGGTTCATTTTGAAAAAGAATTATGTTGTATGTAGGGAGCATTTTGGTCCTTGAATTGGTCCAGGAAGTTTACGTTTGTAATCTCAGGGATAAATTATTGGAATCCATCAAGTTAATTCCAATCTACCACTTCCAGTGCGACCCATAGCAAGAATAAAGACACTAGGGAATATTTATAGTTATGAAGAGCCAGGGGGTCTAAGGCTAGCTATGGTGATAGCTATCCTGAACAAAGGTTCAACCCATTGCTGAACCCCGGGTTTTTATTTAGTCATGAAGGAGTGACTTGAGGATGAATGACTGAGAATTTCAAGAAGTAAGTGTGGGTGGGGTTAGATAGGAAGCCTGCATTTACCTCTGTGATATGCAGAAAAAGTAGCCTATAGCATAGAGCATTTATTTGCTCTTTTTTGGGGGGGAGGGAGGGTCTACACTGCAGTGGTTCTCAACCTGTGGGTCACGACCCCAGCAGGGGTCGAAGGATCAAAACACAGAGGTTGCCTAAAGCCATTGGAAATCATAACTGTAGCAAAATTACAGTTTTGAAGTAGCCACCAAAACTATTTTTTGGTTTGGGGTCATCACAACATGAGGAACTGTATTGTGGGGTCACGGCTTTGGAAAGGCTGAGAACCACTGGTCTACAGGGTGTTCACGGTCTCACTACTAGATAGAACTCAATAGTGATTCACCTGTTTACAGCCTCCCAAGAGCTGGGATTACAGGTGCATGCAACCACACCCAGTCTTAATTGCCAGTGTCAGTGCGCCCCGGAGGCAGGACTGGTATGACAAGCCCAAGGATTTAACCCTCAGCCCCTGTGCCTGCTTGCAGGCTCTTTAATCCACTGAGCTATTTAGTGGGTACTGGCATTGGTTCTTATTAGAGAGCAGCAGGTGTGGATTATCAGGGAAACATGCATGCCATCTCTAAAGACTACCACAGGCACCTTGGCTAGACCAATGTGCATTGCTTAAGGACAGTTGAATAGATAAGGAAAAGTTCAAGCCAGCTCTGTACCTATCAATACATGGAAATAGGGCCAGGCACAGCCAAAATAGAGACAACTGCTCTTCTTTCAAAGAGAGTCGCCCAGGTAGTGCTCCCCAATGGTGAAATTTTAATGTTCAACTTTATATCACATGGAATACTATTTTTCATAATTTGGGTTAAGAAATAGTAGCCCATGGCTGTAATCCCAGCAACTGGAAGGCTGAGGTAGGAGGATCTTTGTGAGTCATGGACCAGCCTGGGCTACAAAGTGAGCTCAGGATGAGGCTGAACTGCATAGCAAGACCCTCAGGAAAAAAAAAAAAAAGTAGAAATAAAGTGTTAACTCTGTCTAGTTTTTTCAGTCTTACTCCTATAACTTACTAAGAAGCAATTAATTGATATGAAAAATTATTTTATAATCTATGAAGTACTTATGTCCTTTATGAAAGAAGCTAATTTTGATGATAAATTACATTTTGGAATAAATTACTGAAGTGTAATTTGAAAAAGATAAAACAGGAAAAACTTAACAATAGCAAAAAAAATTTAGAAAATTGAAATCAGCTAAATTGCTTTTAAAGGCTGTGTTCTTAATTCACACCACAACACATCACGATTGGCAGAGAATGGGTTTTATGTACAATGTTCTGGCAGTTGTTGAATGTAGTACCAAGTGAAAATTATTCTGAGATTGTAAATTAGCTAACACCTGCCAAATATAAATTAGTCGTGGAAGCCTGCTAATGAAATAAAGTGATAAGCTTCAGACTTAATTCTCCTTTTATCCCAAATCAAATCTCAAGTACTTGAAAATATGCATTTTACATGCTAATGACTTTGAGAAAGAGGGTGTGAATTTCCTGGTGTTTTTGGACAGCTTTAAGGAGCTCTTATTTAAACTTTCCTTGAAACTACAAAATGTTGGCAGTTGTAATGCAGCAACTTAAAATGAATATCATATCAGATTATTAACTCTACACTAGGACTCTGCCAGGAATTTTTTTTTTTTTTTTTTACTGGAATGCTTTTTCAATGATAAGAAAAAGCACCAAAAAAGTGATATTGTACAGCAGTGTAAAATTTTGACAGTTTTACCTTTAGGAGGTGAGGAATGAAGTGAAGAAAATGCAATATTCTTTTCCCAGAAGTCGGAACAGCCTTCCAAGTACAGCAGTAGTTGTTCCTTCCCTATAACGGTGCTTTTTATATATGCTGTCCTGTAATTATTTGTAACATTTTTGCATGACCTTTTGAAGGCTCACCCATGAAATGCAAATAGGCAAAATACATTTTGTGCCTCCATTACCTGGTACATGAATGGTGATGGCTATTGTGTCATGCTGTCAAAAGCTTTATTCAACATATAAAATATGTCTTGCAACTATTCAACTCT
The DNA here is from genome assembly GCA_004027025.1 of Myocastor coypus. NCBI lineage: Eukaryota > Metazoa > Chordata > Mammalia > Rodentia > Myocastoridae > Myocastor > Myocastor coypus. Next base: position 21,465 of record PVJA010032770.1, read on the forward strand.
TTATTTTTCATATTTGATAGGAAAAATGATGAATAATTGCATATGGATAGCACAATTCAATGAGCTTTGGGGTATGCAGTGTACCACCAACTCCTCCTAGTCCTGAGGACTTCACATGAAGTACTGGGATGGCTAAAGATGATCAGCCACCGTGGAGTGTAGTGTCAGCCAATAGTTCTTTCAGTTGTTCTTAGTCATCTTCTCAGTACTTCTAATGCTTAGTAAGTCTCCTGAGAGGAGAATTTGAAAGTCAACATTGATTACCAGAGACTAAGGAGAGTAGGAGGAAATCAGTGAATGGGTACAATATTATAGTTGAGTATCAGGAATGCATTCTGGCATTCTCTAGCACAGCAGCATGAATATAATTAAGAAAATGTATTATATTTCTAAAAATAAGTAGAAGAGAGGAATTTTAATTTACTCATCACAAAGAAATAGGGCAATGATAATTATTCTGAATCAAATATCATATCACAAATGTTCTTTCAGTCCATAAAAGAGTCTGATAATAAATGCAAAAAGGGGATCTAGTTGAAGCACACTCTGTTTCTGAATACTGAGGATGGAATCCAGGACCTCGTGCTGCAGAGTGCATGCTTGGTCATTGAGCTACATTCCAAGTCACTAAGGCAGGTGTTGAGGGACTGGGAAGAACTGACATTCAGTGAGGGGACTGGACATGTTTGGGGAGAGTTGGACTCCACCTAGGTAGATGTCAAAGCTGGTTGAACTGTGCTATAATCCAGAAGATTAATAAGGCCAGAAGAATATTTTTCCTATCATGGAGAGCGCTGAAAACCAAACTCTTAAGGAAGAAAAGGGCCCCTATGACTTTCATTTGCATCCCTCCTCTCTTGAATTTAGGAAGTTAATTTTTTTTAATTACTTTTAATAAGAAATAGCAATATGATAGTTTGAAAACCTGTTAGAAGTATATTTGCAATAATTGACACATTGCATATTGTCTTCATAATAGTTATACAGAGCACAGGGTGTGGACATGATACATTTTCTAATTGATATTGGTAAGGAAAGAAAAGAAAAAGAAAAAATTTCTTCTCTTTGAACTGAGAGGAAGTAGTTGTATACATAGTCCAATGTTCCATAATTGCTTTGGGTTATCAGTAAAACTGGCAAGGATAGAGGCTATAGATTTAAGCCTCTTACAATTCATTATACTAATCTAGCTCTGCTTTTTATGCCTAGTAATTAAGCTTTTCCACTGTGTGATCAGTGGAAAGTTAAAGCAAGACCTGTATAACAAAACATTCATCTTTTCTATCTTCCAAGAGCAAATCCCCTCAGCATTAACTTTGGAACCATGCACAGTGCTTTGTAGAACTGTTCTCAGTGTCACCATTTGGGACAAGTCACAACCATTGCTTGACCAGTTTACTTTCTGTAAAACACCTGAGAGAATGTTTTTTTCTGTACGTGACTCTCCTTAGACACACTATACTTCATTTATCCCTTTCCTCTGAGGTCACATAATTTCCTTGAATAGAAAATTTGGGACACCACTGAGTTATTGGATGTTACAGCACAGGTTCTTTTATGTCCTGAGTCCTCATTGATCTTGAAGGGCTAGGGCCAAAAATATTAGCTGTCCTCATAGCCCTTCTTTTTCTACAATTTTTGGTCTGTTAGCTTAAATTCTCAACCCTCCAGCAGAAAAGCTTCGTAATACTGTTAGTCTATAACATAGGTAATTAAGCTTAACATCAGTGTCTTTCTGAATATCAAACATCTTAGACTTACATTGAAATTGGCATTTTTCAACAATCATTGATATTCTAATAACTCTCCATAGAATGTAATATAAGCAGTTTCAAATTTTTATGCAGACATTTAGAAATCCAAGGATGTACAAAATTGTAGCCTGTCATGCCTGTGGCATTTTGTCCAATTTCTTACTCTCAATTAATACCCTTTTTTTTAATTAACCAACCATTTACTTGAGAGAAAGTATAGAAGTAACTGAGTTTACATTAGAAGCAGTACACATCTCAAAGATCAAAATAACTGGCATTCCAAGAATAGTTCTAGTGTTGCATGTTGCTATAACCAATGTGATAAAACCTTTTGAGGTTCTTAGGACCAATATCTGATTCATCCTGTGTACATAAGTGCATGGTTTTGCTCCTGTTATGATTCTTCTATTTTCTCCTTCCAGTCACTTCTTGTTTAATTGATTTCCATTCAGCTGTGTTATTCCCTTCCATTTTTATTTCTTCTTTAGAGTACTTATACTAGGGAGACTATACGATATTTACACATGTAGATCTGGTTGATTTCACTTAGGAGTATATGTTCAATATACATCCATTTATATATGAAGTCTTCCAGCTTATCATTCTTTATAGCAGAGTAATATTCCATTGTATAAAAATACCACACCTTTTTCAACCATTCTTCA